>APFE031181779.1:62578-129679 GCA_000404065.3 Pinus taeda
TACAATCATCAACTTATACTTGCATCATAGTTCATCAAACAACCCAATACTGAATCACTAAAACCCTGTCATCAAGAACACAGAACCCAAACCAGAGCCCAAAACTCTGCAACAACCACCAGAATCAACAGCAACCTGAAATATCAAATCTTATTATGCATACGCTACTTCATTGTACCAAAACCGCGTGTATACGCGCTTTCTCCAAAGGAAACCCGCGTGCAGATCTAGAAATAATTACTTATGCCTTCGCTATCAGATCTGACCCTTGCCAAGCGTCCCGAACAGATAACCAGCAAATACCAGATCTTCTCACTTCATCAGACACCCATTTCACCATCTTTGCCTAATGATCTTCTCCTTATATAGCCTTAGGCCTTGCTCAATACCATGGTCCAAAACCATAACAAACCAATACCATCAACTCAAAACTAGGGATCAACACGTCCGTCGAGACACCATGGTCCAAAACCATAGACACAACTTCCAAGGAATAACCGCCACGGACCAAAGATAAGTTTTCCACATACACGCGCTTTTACTGAAGCCAACCTGCGTGTAAACGCGACTGAGATATAGCAAAACTGCTGTATATATTTCTCTTCTATCCGCTGTATTAAAATTTGTCCTCTGATTAAGATGCCATCACCTGTACCTGTCTCTGAGTGAGTTGCCATCAAGGACAACACTTGTATCATAATGCCAACAAATACCTTGCTCCGGGAGCCCATATCAGAAGTAGCAAGATGGACTAGGTTAGTTGATGTACAGGAGTGTCGGAGTAATAATTGCAGTGGCTAGGAGCACCAGAGTCTAAACAGCGCAAAGCTAGTGTTGGCAGCAGTGAGGTTGGCACATAGCAGAGTGAGCAGCAGCGCAGTAGCTGCAGTGGCAGCGTAGAGACTAGTAGTAGTTAGAACACCAACAGTAGATGCATCACGTTATACACCTTTCGTTCAATATTTTGGATACTTTTACATTGTTGTTGCAACAGCTGCAGCAATTGGAGAGGATTGCAGTGCAGATGCAGAGTTGGCAGTGGCAGGGCCAGCAACAGCACGGATGCAGCATTTGTGCAGTAGTTGGTGGGCAGTGATGCCAAACATCAGCAGCACAAAGGGAGATGTTACAGAGAAGGGTGATGCTTCAGCAAGTTGCATTACTAGAGCACATTCCTCACTAAGATGGAGTGTTGATTTCTGGTAGCATCGGATGTGCTCTAAGCCTCAAAATTTGCAGGGAGGCTAGGACACATGTATTCCAGAATACCCAGAAATCGTTTTGGGAAATTCCACCCGGAGAAGGCTTTATTAAAATAATTAATTATTTTTAATGGATGCCTAGGTCTAAACTTAGGAAATTAAAATAATTAAAGGGTATTAATTAAATTAGGGGTGAAACCTCTAAAAGAAGATGAGGATCAAGCCAAAATGATCTGAGTCATTGATTAGAATCTAATCTTGGCCGTTGTTTCTCAATGAGAAGAGTATAAGAAGAGGCTTGATGGGCATTTGGAAGACACATCAAGTAAAAGATCAAGAGATCGATTTCTGAAGAGAGCAACGCAGCAGTTGTCGAAGAAGAGATCGAGGTGATTTCTTGCAGTGAGGGGCAGAGATAGTTTATGGTTGGAGAGTTTCTTGATCCAATGATACATCACAGAGAAGGCAGAGAGAGATCCAGAAGAGGCAGCGTACAGCCATGCAGAGGCAACGCAGAGCCTAAGAGGAGATCCGAAATTTGCTAGAGAATCAAATTCCAGAGCCAGAAGCCGGGGTGTGAGACCGAGAGAGCATAAAGTCAAAGTTCCAGAGGCAAATCGATCAGCCAAAGGAGTGACGCAGTCCCCAGAAGTTGTGACGCAGAGCAGCGAATGATTGTGTAGAAACTGCGTAGAGGTAGTGAGGGGCTAGCCATTCAGTGGCTAGACCAGTGTTGGATTGCCAGTGATAGTGTGAGGTATATCTCACTCATCTCTCTGTCAATCAGATTCTCTGTATTGCATAGCCAGCATGGCATCCAAAAATTGTATTCAGAAATTACTGCTTAATAATACAAACCCTCAGTTACTGCATTGGTTTCCCCACATTGGGTTTTTCTGGGGACATTGGTCCAAAAATAATGATGTCACTTGTGTGTTATTTCTTTCTTGCTCAGATTCTTGTTTCCGCATATTATTTAAAATTGTGAAGGTTGCAGTAGTATTTACTTCAATATTTACAGTAGAACACAGTGAATAACTTGCATGGATTAATAAGCAGGAGAAGTAATATTAGTTTGCTGCAGTAGTGATTCGGGGATTCCCGAATTTTCACAGATAGTCCTAAAAGGACATACCTAGTGAACATTAGGATGGGGTATGTGCCTTGTAGAGATAGTGCAGTATCACACATAAAGCCTCCTAGCATATTGCTCTTGAATGAATATGAGCTTGTCTAGTTAGGCCTCAAAGATAGTGTTGGTCATAATATTGATGCTTAAAGTTGGCTTATCAATCTAACTCTTCTTATGAGAACTCTCCAGTTTGAGAATGATGTTGTACTAGTTGTACAATTATGAATACCTCCCTAGTTAAGAGGGAGTGTTGGAAATGTAACTAGTTTCTATCTTCATAATTGCTATTGTACTCATTTTCAATATTATCTTATGTAAGAAACAAAAGAAGAAAAGAAAAAGTTATTATTTTAAGGCATGGGTTTCAAGGTCTTTATTGATTGTCTTCTAGGTAAAAGCATGTTCTCCATGCTTCTAGGGATTGTTAGGTAATAGGATATATTGTCATGAGTCAAGAGAATCAACATCATGATTATAAGACCCTTCCGGGCAAGATGTACCTTATAAAAGAATTTATTTTGAGCCTAGAAGAACCTGGAAACCTCCAAAGAACAAGTCGGCCTTGTTACCACTCAAACCAGCAGGGGACCTAAAGGGGGTGTTCCTAAGAGGGCAACTGCTAGGTCAAGGGCAATAGTGGAGGCTTAGCCCACTGTCAGCACAGTTAAATCTCCCTGCTCTTTATGGACTTTCACCGATAGGAGGAGTCCTGGTAGTGTAGGGATTCACTTGTGAATTATATGTCAATGGATAGTAAGTGACCCTGAAAACCCTTTCCCAAGGGTGGAGTGAAGAATGGAGCTTGCTTGCTTTTTAAGCAAGGGACTTGGTCCTCCAGGGATAAGGGGTGAGGATTGGAGGGTTGAGGGAGAAAGGATAGGCTTGTGAACAAGTTTCTCAATCGCTATAATCCTTGGGAAACTTGGATTCCCAAATGGTCTTTGACAAATAGTCTTTATTGAGAAGTGGGACCACACGGGGCCAAGTGGACCCAACCCAGGTTTGAGGATGGAATGTAGCAACCAATGATGTTCCAATCCTAGACAAGGTGAGGGGAAAGGACGAAAAAAGAATATTCACTTCAAACGTTGATTTGATCCTAGTAAGGTCTAGCCTTGGGGATACGTGGGCAAAATTCGGTCCTAGAGCTAGGGCTTGGGATTCCCGAAGATTCCATTGTTAGAATGGCCTAAAATTTGGAGGAGAGGGAGGGGACCCACCAGCGCAGTAGCCTAGAGGAGATCAAAAAAATTTCCTTGGCCCAATTGCCGGGAAATTGATGCCCTAGGTGACCCTCTGGGGCTAGAGTCGGGAAAAGGGGAAAAATGGTAAAAGGAAGGTTAATGTGATCACCCTTTTTATGGAACCAATGCCTAATTCACTTGGGGATATGGAGTCAACGATGGAAATGAGTAAGAACTTGGATTCTTGATCAAGGAAGCCCAAAAAATCAACTTCATCCAATGTAGATAGTAAGAAAAGAAAAGTGACTTTCAAGCATTTATACCTTAAAGCAAATGATGCAAGGTTCTCGAGATAAATAATCTCTAAGACATTTCATTCTTATAACATTGGCCCATACATTTAATAACTAAAATATTGCTCAATTCCACATTACAATAATGTAGCAACTAGACCTAATTTTAGTAGTATGCAACAACAAGAATAGCAATGATAAAAAGCAGTTACAATGTTATAGAGTATATCCAACCAGCAATTCATTTGCATAACAAAGCTCCAAGATAAGAGAAAAAGCCCAAATCCATACATCAAAATTCATCCATCTCAACAAAATATCCTCCAAGGAAAAAGTGTGAAAATTCTCTAGGACTAGAGAGATCCCAAGTCAAGTGATAATACAGATGAATGTATCTAACATCAATATATAGCCTCCTAATGAGTTTGAATTAGCATATGGGCCCCTAAAGTTAAAATAATGTGCAAACAATAACTCCTAATGGTGACAAGCCCACCATACTAGCTCATAATGTAAAAACAAGCCTCACAACGGGCCAAATAATGATGTATGCATGTTGTAGGGCCCTCCAAAGGCTCAATAACATCCTGAAGTGCCATATTGAGGAATAAATTCCTCAGAATATGATGGACAAGGGGGTGGCCCCTTGTTCTCCAAGTAGTAGACCTGTGGTGCTCTCAGTGGGTCTAAGGGCACATCAATGACCCCATGGGTCTCCATATGAATCGGAGATGTATGTATCCTCTACAATGGTCCAGGTGGTGGAATGAATGTTGCCATGACATCGTACAAGTGTTGGGACACCTGCCAAGAGTGTGGGGCTCATGTGGGGGCCTGCTGGGCATAGTGTACCAATCATGTCACCATTGTCCCAAAAGCGGATCGCTAGTAGTCTCTGAACATTCGTGAAGATCTGTGGAGTGTTGCCTGCTACCGTGGAGGCCCATGGCTCTCTATGCACACCCTACATTTGCCAATGTGGACCTCTGGGGGTTACGATCCCATATAGGGCCCAAATGGAAACCACCTGCAATCCTACATAAGATCCAATGCGTCCCCAAGGCTTCCAGTACAATCATTCATTAGAATAATCGGGTAAAGGAGCTTACAAACCATGGACAACAAAGTGGGCACCTCATAATGGTATGCCCTTTTGTAGTGGGCTTTGGCATGTGCTAGTGTCTCCAAACTCCAAAGCGGTTTAGCCAAGTACCTTATTACGTGGTTTCAGCCCTTAAAGGGGATAGTATGTCTAAGGTACGCCCTTCAAATGGGGGTGGCAAGTGACAAATAGGTGAGATGGAATAAGGAATGAGAGGGGCAGACCTGGGCCACATAATGGGGCATAAGGGTAGCTAGATAAGGGGAAGCCCACACTTGGGTATATAATGTATAGCAGGGAGCAGTCATGGTACATGAAGTGCCCCGGCCTTGATTTTTCCACCCTTCTTTATATGCCTTTTACCTTATATGAATTTTCTTTAATTAATTGCTCGGGGCTCAAAGGACAAGAGCATGATGTGTATAATATAGCAGTGATTACCCCTTTTGTGGTAGGGTGGTTCATTGTCCTCCAGGGATTGGGACAATCATGGGTTCCTGAATGATAGAGGAGGCTCATCTAGGGCCTATGGAACCAAGGCGATGGCCATGGATGGGGGAGAGCTCATGTGTCAGCTTTTGCCCACGTGCTAATTATTTTTAGCCCGAGCATCTTTTGCATTTTGTGGGATAATTTCCTGCTAAATGTGGCCATTTATGCTTGTCACTTTTCTTTTAATTGCTTCAACCTCCGGGGAATCATTCTAGGCCTACCACAAGGTGGGGGGAAGGGGGTAGGGAGGCTAGCCCTATGTGGACCCAGAATGGGAATGTGAACCCAAAATGGGAATGTGGACCCAGATGGGAGAAAAGATGAATGGGGGTATAGTGAGTGGAAATGGAGTGATATGTGCGCGTGAAGGAGCGGGAATACGCACCCAAAGTCAGGGTTTCCGAAGTAGTACCACCCTAGAACCGAATGGTCAATAAAGGAGATCCCACAGGACTAAGATCCAACGGTAACAACCAAAAGAGATCAAGAGGACAGGAGCACAAACTAAACCCACTATTTCCGCCAAATGCCCCCATCAATCCATACCCAAAGTATCCATGATAAGTAAACCTAATACTCAATTACCAAAAGACAAGACATACCTTTAGATTTAGGAGGCCCACCTTCAAACATACGATCAATACAGGTGGGTGAGGGACCACATGGCTGGCTCAAGTGGCAGAGAAATGGCACAACAAGCTTGTAGGAGGCATCAAGGGGTTGTTGGCTGCCGCTTGAGGCTCAACATGGAGGAAAATTTATCCTTGGGATATCACCACAAAGTGGTGGGTAACAGGCCTAAAAGGAGGGAATTCGACCCCTTGGAAAGGCTATAAATAGAAGCAATTGCCAATTTCAACCTCATTTGGTACTCACTCACTCACAAGTTTGATCTCTCAAGAAGTTCAAAATGAGGCTAGAAGAGGCACGAAAGAAAGAATGAAGGTCTACAAGGCAAGGAGAATCCAAGAAGAAGAAGAAAAGTTTGTTTTTGGGCTCTATCTCTCTCAGACGTGTGAAAACTAGGGATTATACAGCTTCCCGAAAGGCTGAAATTTCATGTCTGAATTGCAAGAGATCAAATTGCAGTATCAAGTTGTTGGAGGAGCACATACTTTGTTTTGACCTCATTGAAGTTAGAAGGATCTGTCCTGCTTAAAGGACGATTTCTTGAAGAGTTGGATTAGGGTTTCTGCAGCAGCTACAGGACCTAAGTTGCAAGTTGAAGTTACAGGGTCGAAGTTGAAGCTGGAAGATGGTTGAAGTAAGATCTAGCCTTCTTGATTTGACCTATCCAGAAGGACTTCTTGAAGGGCTAACTTGGTACTTGGAGGAGGCCTTGGTCTAGGGTTTGGGTCTTGATTGTCTCATTCGCAGTAGATTCTATAAGAGGAAAAGAGATTTTATGGGTTTTCCCCTTTGAGGGGTTTTGCCCTAGCTTGGAGCCTAATTTCTGTGTCCACTGTCTTTACTATTTTGTTCTTGATAATTGTTTGATGAAGAAGATCTAATAAAGAAAACACAAGAAGATAAATAAAGTTCAGAAGCAATTATTAAGGTTAAGAAAAATCTGAATTAATAGTTTCCATACTGCATTTTCCAATAGATCTTGTTGTCAGAAGTCCTCCTTATCTCAATCTTTCCATCAAAAACATGAATGGAGTGTCTTTGTTGGTGAATGTGCACAAGGGATAGCAGGTTCCTCTGCAACTAAGGAAGATAGAGAACATCATGTAGGACAAAATTTGATAGTCCAAACAACTTGAGTCTTACTGTACCAATCCCTGAAGGCTTGAGACTAGACCTGTCAACAAAGTATACCATGCCATCTATGTTTTCATCGAACCGCTCAAATTATTCTCTCTAAAATGTCATGTGGCAAGTGGCACCTATGTTAAACATAATGATAAACACATCCTCGTGCAATCCAATATTACAGTGAGCGACAATATAATGAGTTGATTCTGGTGGGTTACCTTTTGCTTGTTCTGGAGCTTTCTCTTTTTCTTCTTGTTCTTTGATCCTCTCCCATGGAATACTGCATGTTTTGACTTCATGTCCCTTTCCCCCACAACGGAAACAATGCAGATCAAGTCTCTCTGTTTGATTCCGTCTACCCCCTCTTCGTCTAAAGCAGTGTTGCAAGAACCATCCCCCCCTGGGATCTGGAGGCGAATTCGCATCTTGAATAGATCCGCCATCAATCCTCCAATAGAACCGTAGTTTTGTCAAAATTTCACAGTTCTTGGGCCTTTGGAATTGTGACAGTTCCAAACCATGGTTCTACAAGCCCGTACTGTGGTTCCAACACGATTCCGCAAGCCCAAACCACAATTCTGCCACGGTTCCAAAAACCATTCACATGGTTCCATGGGGTTTTTTTTTTTTTTTGGAATTTTCAACTATTACGTGAGGAACTATGCTTCCCAAATACTCTCAAGGTGCCCCTTGATGCTCCCTAGATGTTTCCTAGAGTAAAAGTGACATTCTCCTTTATCTTTCATTTTCATCATTACCGTGAAACGACTCAGGATGTTTGAGGATGGTTCCAACCCCATCAAACTTCATATGGAGAAAATAGAATTTCGTACCCCATTCAAAATTCAGCAGACTTAATAGTTTTCAGGAGTTCAGGATCAATGTGATTGTGGCATTTCATTAGATTATATCATGTATGAGGGTATGTGATTGGCATTTAATCAAGAGCTCCAAGCCCTATACATACCCCAGTGTTGATGGTGTTGATTGTTGAACTCCTTTGTCATGGCCTTAGCAAAAATGTATCCTTCACTCAAGTCAAAATCATTGATCAGGCATGTTAATCTTTCTCTACCATATTATAAAGCTTGGATTAGGTCGTTTGATCAAAATCGGGTAACGTTGACTAAAATTCCTAGAGTATCGAAAAAGAGGCAAAGGCTAGGCAAGAGGAGAAGAATCTAGTTTCTAGATGGTTGATGCTAGAATAATTAATCATTGATGTATAATGGATTCCATATCTATCTTGATTTATGTACAAATATGCATGTTTTCATATCTTCTACAACTATTTGGTATTTTGGATGCTTTTTTTTAATATAAATGCTTTATATATATATATATATATATATATATATAAAGACTTACGACGCTTCGCTTCCAAAAAACATCCCCACTTCATGCAACATTGGTCTGAAATTCCTTCTCTCACGCCCTCTTTTGTTGTTGTTTCCTTTGGCAGAATCAATCTTTCGTTTTTGGGCAACGCATACAGTCTCTTTAGTGAATTGTGATGCTTGCTTCTGCTTTCCAAAGGATTGTTCCAGTGTTCCACGGGGACTCGCCCCCCCCCCTAAGGGTCTAGTTTCCTCGCTCCCCCGCGCTCTGGGGACTTGGGGACGAGTAGGGGACGTTTCCCCACGCTCCCAAAATGGAGGAAACTCAAGGGGACGTGCTAGGGAAACGTTTCCCTTCCCTGAGGGGTCGTTTCCGAAAAAGGGGACGTGGGGGTCGTTAGGGGGTGTGGGGACGAGAGGGGCGAGAGGCGTGGGGGACGTGGGGGGGGCGTTAATGCATTAAAAACCATTTTAATTAATTAAAAGCTGAATTTAATCTTTAATTAAGGGTTAATAACTTAATTAACATTTAGGGTTTTGGAAAATGGCGGGAAATTGTGGTTTCATGCATTGTTATAAAAAAGGCACGCACCCTGAACCATGAACAACACACAGCCTTCTGTCTGGTCGAGCGATTTATGATTTTATCATTCCAGAACTCCGTCGTCTGTCTAGTCCATTGAAGCAGCAGCTCCCATCGTGCGCGCAGCACCTCCCTGAGCAGCGCTGCGTGTCTGGTCAAGCGTCTGACAAGCTTGAAGCAGCAGCGACCATCGTGCGAGCAGCACTGCGTGTTGAGGTCCGACGAGCGGACTGCTACACCCTACAACTTAACGGGTTAGTAAGTTTATTGATTATGATCACCAACTTAAAATTAATTGGAATTTGGTACTGTTGTTTTGTTTTCACAAGCTGTTCAATCATATTAATCAGCGCACTAGTCCTAACAAGTTAGTTTTTTACGCACATACAGGATTGGGTAAATATTTTTTTTATGCACACCTTTGCATCACTTCCTAAGAGAGATACAGTTCATTTTAGACCTTTCAAGCTCTAAGCTAATAAAATTTGCTTTGTGTAGATATGTATGATACCATGTACGCCCTGTTGTTGATCGTTATAGCCAATGAGCAATTGAGAGTCACGGTGATGGTTGCTACTACACAAAATTATTGAATTCGAATGACCCGTATGACTGTATAACCCGTATGAACAAACTGTCTTCGAAATTTTGACGAGGGGGCGTATATGCATCTCTGTAAAATCGACTCTCATTTAGATAAATTTATATTTTACATCGGTTGCTAAATGTTATATTGAAAAGTCCATTTTAATTTTTTATAATGCTTACATTGCGTTACATGTGTTTCGTATTTTAAAATTTTTCTCGTCTGTCTGTTATAGCTTTTTAAGTTTTTAATATTTATATGTCTTCAGTGCCCATCCATTGGTTATTCGAAGAAGTTCTATAGGCCATATGTAGGACCATGGAAATCCGAAATACTAAAATAGTGATTGATTACTAAATTAGTAGGTAGAGCTCTCTAAAATTCTCATCAATTAGCGGATGCTAGTTTATGTAAGTGTATTTGGGGATCTTTAAAGCAATGTGCTTTTCGTATCTAGTTCTGCAACTTATTAATAGAATTTGATCCATTTTGCGTGCCTGCAATAGCCAATATCTAACCTCAATTTGTATGGCTCCTCATTTTACTTTCAACAGTTCCATTCTTTCTTTTATTGATACATTTCAGTTCTGTTTTGTTCGTGCTAGTGTTAGAATTGGCTGACTATGCTGTTGATCCTGGTTAAACTGGGTCTAGTTTTTTCCTTATTTGTACATTTAAAAAAAGAGTAGATCCTCATTAATCTTTTGAAGCAAACTACAGCTCTACCATTACACTAGTGGTCCTAAAGTGGTACAAACTTACAAGGCTACTCATGTTCAGATGTTCTGTATGGGGATAACGTCTTGTGCTGTCTTTTGGTTTCAACAAGCGTTACTTTTAATTTTAGAGGGTTAGTATCTGAGTATCATGGAAATTTGCTGGACCATATAGCACGTACATGAATTCTCCCTTTTAAAACTTCTCCTTTTTTTCTCAAGTGATGGCTGGATTACACTGTACAGTGGGGAGATAACTGGAGTGACAGGCAAAGAATATGAGACATTCAGTTTGTGTTTTTAATTTGCATGATATTTGACATACAAAGTTTTTAATAATGTTGAAGAAATGTTTATCACTGTATGAATGTGCCCAATTATTTAAGTTTTAACTTTTAACTGGCTTCTGAGATTTAGCATCAGCCTACAATACCTATGCTGAGTCAATGCTAAGGATACATGAAAATTGTTTCTAGTCAGCCGGATACATTTTTATTTTTCCAGTTTTTGAAACATTTCTTGGTGCCATAAACCAGCCTGGAAACATTTCAGAATCCGATGAGAAGTTTTGGGCAGTTTCTGCAAACATTTCAACTGTTTCTTGGCCGTTATCAGAAATTGGGGTGGAAATTGGTTGACGCTGAGTCTTTTTCTAGATAATAAAACGGTAAACCAAAGCAATAAAAGGGGTTGGTGGCCTCTGCAATGGCCTTCAGACCCTAAAATGGAATAGAGGGGAAAAATTGAGAGAGGGGGGTTGAAGTGAGATCATTTTTAAATTTTCACTTCATTTGGTCATCTTCATTTTGACAGCAACAACTTCTATAATCTAGACAGCAGCAGCAAAGTTTTGACAGTAAGGGGACACATTTTGGTTGGGATTTCCTTTAAAGGAGAGTTTTCTAGTGTGGAAGGATTCTAATTCCTCTCTTCTTTGTAGCAACATTTTGATTTTAGCATTTTGATGTTTAAAGTTGTTTTGTTGCCTAATTGTGAAACAATATGCACTACTCATCATCTTTGTTGTATGGGGGCGTGCAATATGTAATTACATTTTATTACAAACTATGGTAGCAGCACCTATGTCATGTGGGAAATAATTGGGTAGACTATAGACTAACATGCGTTTACTGCAAGCATGACAAAATGTATTTTGAAATTTTCTACTATGGGCAGCAAGAAGTGTTACACTTTCTAACAAAATCACTTGTAAATGTAATCAATTCAGAAAATTTCCAGCTTAATACCAAGTTAGTACACTAAATTTCCAGCCACCAAATTCTATGGATTTTCATTTTTGAATCTCAATGTGTGTGGCATGTGCTATGGCTGTAATGTTTCTAATTTTATTTTTTTTTTCATTTCAGGTTGCAACCTACAAGCTGCAACTTACATTTTGAGTCTTGACTTGTCATTCAACTTGCAACTTACAAAGTTACAAGTTACAACTATGAGTCAAAGTCAAACTTCTTCTAGGAACAGTGAGAACAGTGACAGTAGCTACCACTGTAGTGAGCCACATGATGCACAAGAAGAAGTTCAAAGTGGTCACAAGGGAGCAAGATACCAAAATAGGCATGGTGTAGATTCTGGAGGCCCGCCAAAAGAGCTGGAAAATTTGCAAAGGGGACATTTAATCCTCTAAAACCACTTCTAATCTATGCAACTAGACTGCTGAAAAAGAATCCAAAAGTTGGTGGTGGCTCACGTGATTGGGTCTGCAATATTTGTGGGCATCACTTTGTTGGCAGCTATACCAGGGTGAAGCAACACATTTTGACTATTACAGGGAAAGGAGTGAATATGTGTCCCTCAAAGAACCTGGATTCAGCTCTAAGAGAGCAACTTTGGAGGCTAGAAAGGGCATCCACTGGAAAAGGATTGTTCTCTAGTAGACATATTGATCCATCTACAAATATTCCTCCATCCAGTGCTTCATCAAAAAAGACAAAGGTTTCCACTAGTGCATCTCGTTCTTCTGCAATGGGTGGTACTGGTACAGTGTCTGGGATGTACAACATTCTAGATTGAGATGACACAGATAATGCAATTGGCAAATTTCTTTTTGCTAATGGGATTCCCTTCCATGTTGTTCGTTCTCCTTATTACAAGGAAATGGTCCAAGCAATTGCAAAAATAGGGCCTTCATATGTACCACCCGGAGAACATAAACTACAAACAACAATTTTGGATAGACAAGTGTCCAAAATTAATGTACAGAAGGAGAGAATGAAACAAACATGGTTGAGGTTTGGTTGCTCTATTGTTATGGATGGACGGACTGACATCCGAAAACACCCACTAATCAACATCATAGTGACATCTTCAGAAGGTCCATTCTTTCTTAAAGTTGTTGACTGTTCTGGAAAGCGCAAGAATGCATCTTTCCAATTTGAGATTCTTCAAGAAGCTATAGAGGATGTTGGGCCTGATAGTGTGGTGCAGGTTGTGACAGATGCAGCAGCAGTTTGTAGATCAGCTGGGTTATTGATTCAAAACAAGTATCAACACATTTTTTGGACTCCTTGTTGTGTGCATGCACTCAATAATGCACTGAAGGACATTGGCAAGATTCAGTGGATATCAGACTTGGTGTCAGCGGCAAGAGATGTGCAGATGTTTATCTGCAACCACCACAACTCCTTGGCTATGTACAGGGCTCACACGAGGAAGGAATTCCTCAAGCCCACTGATACTAGATATGCTAGCTATTTTCTCTTATTGGAGAGGATGATAGAGGTACAAGCACCTCTACAATCCTTGGTTCTGAGTTTAGAGTGGGGAAGGTGGTCAGAATCAAAGACAGACACTAGGAAGAAGGTCAGGCTTCAGGTGTTGGACAATGATTGGTGGGCAGATTGTTCTTATTTGGTGTCATTCTTAGGCCCTATTGTGGAGGTCATTTGTTACACTGATTCAGATGCTCCTAGTCTTGGAGAAATCTATGAGACCTTTGATAGCATGTTGGGTCATGTGAAGGTAGCCATTCAGCAGAGGGAGCCCTCATTAGAGTTCTATACTTTCCAGATTCGACCCATCATTCAGCATAGGTGGGATCACATGAACACACCTTTGCACATGGCAGCATATGCATTAAACCCAAAATGGTATGTTGAGAGACCTGGGAGGGTGCCTCCTATTGATGATCCAGAGGTAAAGAAAGGCTTCCTAGATGCAACTGCAAAGATGTACAGTGAGGAGGAGGGGTCAAAATTTCAAAGACAATTTGTTCAATTTGCATCTCTTAGTGGCCCCTTCAACACACGTGGTTGTAATATCCCTAACCCGGAATATTCCTCAAACCCAACCAAATATGTGCAAATAATACAATATCCTAGAAGTGATAAAATAACAGTGGAACAACATATAATAATGTAAACCGGAAATATAAGCAGATACACATGAAATGCAGCGAGAAAATGCTAAGCCATTTTATTATGCTGAGCAATAAAATGAGTAAAAGAGGTGATCAGACAGATGGCACCTCGACTTGCACAAGGCAAGTGAAGAAATACTCTCAGAATGACAAGAATGGCCTCTCTGCGTGGATGTTGCTGCTAGGAAGCAAACAATGATTTGGGGCTGCTCCCCTCCTCGGAAAAAGCTGAAACTCTGGATTCAGGCTCTACTCAAGAAACCTAGAAAAACCCAGAAAGCTTTCCTGGAATGGCTGACCCCTGAAAAACACCCCCTTGGGGTTCTGCGCAGTTCCTTTATGTCCTGCGTTGCCACTGAAGAAAACCCCTCTAAACTTTGCCTGAAACACTGCCTGAAACCCTTCCAAAATCCTCCAATGAGACAAGAGCTGGACCCCTGCTCAATCTCCCAGCATAAATCCACCTGCAAAACGCCCAATCTAGCACTGCAACCAAAAAAAGAACTGCGTCCCTCTCCAAGTGCTGCGCAGTCCTCCAAAAAGCTGATGAAACTGCTGCTGAAATAATAATAAAACTATTGCTGAAATATTGATGGAAATACCTTGCCCGAGCAGGCACTCAAAGTCCCCCAGGGCTAAGGGTGAGATCTCCGAATGGAGACACTCGATGCACTAAACAGTGCTGCAGACTAGCTAAACAGCCAGCGTACTCAGAAGTCGAAATGACTAGCTCAAAATGCACATAACTGAATGATCCAAAATGAGGTGGCTCCTATCTATTTTATATTCTCCGCCTCTCACAATCCCTAGGCTCACCTCCCCCTGCGTGATTCCCCTCTTGCCACATATTCTTTTCCTCCTGCGCAGTTCCTCCATGTGTCTGCGTGGGCTCCATTTTTGCATCCCCCTTTGGCCCCCTTGGCTCCCCTTTAAGTCACAATGTTGTGCTACCTAGGAAGTGACTTTTTATTCTAAAGTGAGTTATGTTCCCCTTTCCTCACTTTTTATTTACAAATAACTATAGAAGGCAAAATTTGAACAAAATCGAATATTCCAATTAGCCATAGCTAATTAGGAATATTATAGTGGTGCTCGGGCAGATCGCATAGATCTAGCCCAAGATGACCCGATTGGTTGGTGGAGGATGCATGGGGATGATGCTCCAAAGCTCAAAGATCTAGCCATTCATTTGTTGTCTCAGATTGCTAGTTCCTCTGCAGCAGAGAGGAATTGGTCCACATATAGCTTCATCCACTCTATCAAGAGGAACACGCTTACCTCTAGAAGAGCGGAGAAGTTAGTTGCAATGCACAGTGCCCTACGTCTTGAGCATAGGAAGACACTTGAGTATTTGAAGGGACCAGCAACATGATGGGATGTTGATCCAGAGGATGATGCACAGGTAGATATGGAGGAGAGACTTGATGAGAGACAGATGGGGTTGGTTGGTGTGCCACTTAGCATGTTTGAGAATGCTAGTGATTCAGATTTAGATGGTGATATGGTTGATCCTAATTTATTCATGCAGCAGCTGGATGCAGAGACTAGCGGGGCATTACTTTGAGGCTTGAGCATTACCTTGGGGCATTACCTTGAGGCATATTTTGCATTATGCTCATTTATCTTTTGATATGTTGATGTTCTTATCATTTATGTTATTCTGATTCTATAAATTTTTGACTCTTGATGTATCAGACTTGACTTTAATCTTTTATAATTCTATAAAATTTGGACTCTTGATGTATGATGTATTAGACTTGACTTTTATAATTTTATGTCAATATTGAATATTCATTGTTCAGTATTCAATGTTCATAGCAAGAAGTGGAACATCAATATGGTTTAAAATTTAAACTTTAATCATAATGTATGATATATGATTATAAATTAGAATTTTAAATTTATATGATATTAGATAATGATATTCATATCAATGATCATGCTTTGCAGCTTTTCAATTCAAACCCAATTGTCATAGTGGACTCAGTTAATAAATTATATTTTATATGTATAAGTTTTTAAGACCCTGACGCTCCCCCACGTTTCCTAAAAATTGGTGGGGAGCTTTCGCATAGGCCGCTCCCGCGCCCCCTCGCCCCCTTGTCTCGGAACCTTGGTGGAACATTGGGGGAAACCCTTGATCAATTCTTCTTATATGTTCTTCAATACTTTAGCAAAGAGAGAGAGATAGTACGTTTACAACAGAAGTCAACTCTTTGACTTATCTAGATAAGAGCATAGATCATCTCTAAGAAGATGATACATGAGATCAGTCGAAGAAATGCTGCTTCAACTGATTCTCCAAGGTGACTCCTTCACCTATCGTTGTGCTGCATTTCGTCATCATGCTACACCTCACCGTGCTGCACCATGTTGCACCCATCATCACTATGCTGCATCTCATCATGCTTCATTAATCATGACTGTACCCATCACTGTGCTTCATTATGTGCCATTTCTACACCATGTTGCCATACTGACCTATGTGTTGGCTGCATCTTGCTTGCTTGTTGTCCCTAGCATGCTTGTTGTCCTTCGGACACTGATGCTCTGGCTGTTCCAGAAATTTTGGCAATTTTGGTTGTTCCCGTTAGTTCCGGTAGTTCCAGAAATTCTGGCTATTCTCGACATTTCGACAGTTCTGACTTTTCCCTGAGTTCTGGCAGTTCTGGCTTCTGCCCTCTGTGTCAGCTTTCCTGGCTGTTCTGGATGTTCCAGGCAGTTCTGGCAATTCCGACAATTTCGGGCAGTTCCGGCAATTCACGATAGTTCCAATAGTTTTGGCTTTTCCCGGCAGTTCTGGCAGTTCCCGACCGTTTTGTCAATTCCACCTATTCCCAGCAGTTCTGGCAGTTCCCGCTTTTCCCGACAGTTTTGGCAGTTCCGGCTTTTTTCGGCAGTTCCGACTTCTGCCCTCTAGATTAGTTTTCCATTAATAAGATGACCCACATGGAGTTTGGCCCTAGTTGCCAATTTTAACACTTTCACATTGGTAGCTCACTATTTGCATATCTTTCTTACTGCTGTTATAAGTGTTTCCAGATCTGATATATCTTTGAATGCTATTGATTTTGGGTAGCATCGGATGTGCTCTAGCCTTGAAAATTGGTGGAGAGGCTAAGACACATGAGATCTCCAAGACCCAGAAATCCTTTGGAGAAATTCCACCTAGATGAGGAGTTATTAAAATAATTAATATTTTTAATGGGTTCCTAAGTATAAACCTAGGAAAATAAAAATATTAATGTGTATTAAAAAAATATGGGTGAGAAAGTTTTAAGTGATGAGGATCAAGTTAGTTCTAATTTTAGCCATTGATTAGGGACTTAATCTCAGTCATTGATTCATCAACAGGAAAAGTATAAGGGGAGGTTTGAGGGTCATTTGGAGATACATCGAGTGATCGAAGAATTCAATTTTCTGGGGCGAGGATTGCTCAGGAAATCGAGTTAGTGATTAGAGTTGCAGTGAGGGGAAGTTCAACAAGGAATTTTCATCCGACGTTGAAGAATACATAACAGAGGTAGCATAGTGTCAGGAGAGACAGTGCAGGCCTTAGAAGGGCTGATGCAGAGGCCGTAAATCTGACATAGAGGACGTAGAGGGCTGACACAGTGAAACGCAGAAGTCGCAGAGGCTAACGCTGGGGAGACTCCGCGGGGCAGACTGGGAGCAAATCAACAGATTTTGAGTCGGGAGAAGGTGATGCAACTCCTGGAGGAGTGACGCAGTTCCAGGGCAGTGCTTGGAGTAGCTTTCGTTGTCTAGCATAGGGAACAACAAGAGTCGCTATGGGGTTTGATCATCCATTTGCTGATTGCTGGAATATCTGTCTGCAGAGAGAGGTACTACTGCCGAGGAAATTCTCTGTTGGGTGAGCCATTTCTGGAACCCTAGTTGTATTCACGAAATCTGCTTAATAATACAACCCTCTATTGAAATTTGAAGACTAAAAAAAGTTTCCAACAATCCCAACCCAGTTTTAATTTCACCTTATCACTCCCATTTAGTTAAACGCCCTTTCCCATAAACATACATTCAACATATAGAATTATGGAAATGAAAATTTTAGATTAAAACACATGGGACTATCAACACATGCTGAAAATAAATATGGACATAACTAGACCAGCAAAACACATAAAAATACACATATTTTTGGTCAACTTAGACCCAGGCAAAACCCCTTCAATCTTCTCCGGGGAAAACTTGTTAGAGAGCTCTTCAAATTTATTTATCTTTCAAGTTAAGGAAAAATGCATTTGCAGACAAAACAAAACAACAAAATACAACTTATCTTTTCAACCCAAAACTCATTGAAAACTGTGCCCACTTTGCCTTGATTTCCATGCCCACTTGAAGCTGAAAATATGTACTGTACGGATATCACTGTACGGATTGTATGGTTTTTTTTCGAAAACTTCTTTCGAACGACGTGCAGCTCACAACATTCAATGTTGTTCGTACCGTACCTTCTGCTGTCTTCTAAACCTTGATTTCCATGCCCAACTTTGCCCAAAAATCACTTCTTCAGCTCGCTGCAACAAATTTCTCCCTCAAAACTTTTCTCCAGCTCTCAGTCTCCTTTCTCCAATCTGCTCATGAAGAATGAATGCAGTCTCTCTTTTCTTTTCCCCCTTTTGTTTCCCGAAATGAATTTTGGGCAACCCTAAGATCTAATGGCTCAGATTCATATGGATCAAGGAATGAGAATAAATTCTTGAAATTTCTAAGTATTACCCGTTAGGAATTTTATTTGTATTCTCTGGTTTATTTCCCCTACTTGTTTAATTACTAACAAGTTATTTAACCATATAAACACTGAAATAAACACAATACAGTCGAAACCATCTACAGATCAGGAACTAAAAGAAATGAACAAACACACAAGGGACACCGTTATTTTTGGACAATCGTCCCAAGAAAACCCAACTTGGGAAAACCAGTGCAACAGTTTTGAGGGTGTTGCTATTAAGCATCTCTTCTTGAGTACACTGGGTGCCAAACTGGCTCACTCGACAAAGATAAAATCTGACAATAATACCTCTTTTCGGAAGCATATATTCTGAAAGTCTGCCCCACGAAACCCTCTCTAGAACAATCTGAAGCACTGCGTCAGCCCTCCTGGCCTCTGCGTTAGCTTGAAACCCTCTGCGTCAGCCCTTGGAGGCTCTGCGCAATCTCTCTAGCCCTCTGCGTCACTTCTGCAGCCTCTGCGTGGATGTCGCAGGCCCTTCTGGCCTCCGTGCAGTCACTGTTGGCATCTGCGTGGCTCCCTCCGGCTCCGCATCTGCTTCTTTGCTTCTGCGCTTGTCTTCCGGCATTATCTCTGCGTCTCTGCCACATACTCACTGCCTCTTGCTGCAAATCTGATCACTAATTCGATTTCTCTTAGCAAACCCTGCTCTAGAAAATCGAATGACTGATCATTCTAGTGTATCTCCAACTGAGCCTTCAGCCTCCTCTTATACTTTTTTTGTTGAGTCTTCAACGACCGAGATTATGTCTCTAATCAATGGCTAAGATTAGAATTGGCTTGATCCATGTCATTTAGAAACTTCTAACCAAATTTTTTTTCTCGGAAAGAAAAATCGTAATTTCCATTATCAAGAAAATTACATGTTGTAAATGCCCATGGCATATGCAGTAAGATGACCGTGGCCAACAGTAGAGTTGTAAAATCTGTAACAAAATTTACAAAAACCCCTGATTGGGTAGTCTGATATGTTCAAATACTTATATATTTACATATTCGGATAGTTGTGCAATATAATAACAAAATAACTGTAACTAGGGCTTATTTGCCCTTCGCAAAAATTGGTCTATATACAATTTGTGGTAGTACTGATAGACTTGTGCCTGAGTATTGTTCTTTGATTAACCATTCTCCTCAAGGATGATTCGTTGGCTCTTTCGACAACCTGTCTGCGGCTGCATTGCGTTCCCCGAAGATGGAGCTGCTTCCGCTGCAGATCTAGATCTGGTCTTGGAAGGAGATATAGGCGACATTTGGGAGGCACTGGAAGTTTGGATAGTGTTCCCATCATCATCCTTAGTGAGATTCAGATCTGGGTGTTGCAGATCCACCATCGGCTCTTTTGAATGCTTTTGCGACAAACCCATTGCACTCGGGACTTCTTTCGAGAGCAGGGGGTAGTACTTGTATAGGTGTCCAACCTTATGAAAGCGACAACAACGGAAAGGCACCCCCTCATAGTCCAGGTTTTGCCTGCGTGCATAATGTCGCCAGAGCAAGGTAATCTCCTCATCAAGTCCAGCTCTGGTATCCAGATGCACCAGAATTCGGGCCATGGTCATGATCCCAAATGATTCAAAGGATTGGTCATGATCCAAGTAGGTTCCCAGGGCATCCCCAATTCTCTTGAAGATCGAGGGGGTCCAGTATTGTAGAGGAAGGCCCGACAGCCGAACCTAGATTGGACCAGCTCCAAGCTGTTCGCGCTCTAGATCAAACAAGGGGTCCCAACGTTTCAACAAAACTGGTGCTAACTTGATATGCCAAAATCTGGAGAGGATCTAGTCTGTGTATTCCTCCCGGTGGAAATGAAGGGTGAACCAGCCCCTTGCCAGAACATGGATGATGGGGAGCTCTTTGAGGAGGAAGCCCCAGATTTCCTCAGTCCAGAGTTTTAGCCGTTCAACAGAGTAATTCCTTCCTCGAACATGCCCAACTAGAACCTTCTTGGCGGTGTTGTCCACTTCTCCCATCGTTAGGTCCTCTCCTAGGGCTAGCTTAATGTCTCTGTCACCAGCCCTAAGGCACTTGCCCTTTTTTTGCTTGTCTGAGTGCTTGGCCGTTGGAAAATCCTTTAGTAGTCCACGGATCCCTTGGTTAACTGTCTGCGGAGTGGAGGGGGTGGATTTGGGGGTGGGAATGGGGGAGCTAAAACAACTAGAGTGTATAGGAGTGTTAGGGTTAGGGTTAGGGACAGTAGGGATGGTTGAGCTACTAGGGGGGTAAGGGGTTTCTGGTCGTGAACCGGGATGGGAGCGAAGCCGGGAGGGGCGGAGACGAGAGGTAGTTGAGGGAGCGGCGCATCGAAAGATGGAGATGCCTGTAAGCAGGAGCCCAAAAGATTCAGCGTTGCCGAGGAGAGAGGTTGGCAATCCAGCCCAAGGTCGTCTTCAAGATGAATAGTGGAGGTATGGGCGACAGATGGATGAGTTCTACCGAGAGCGGAGCTAGAGGATGATAGTGGACTTTTAGGAGCAGCAAAATGATCCGGGAGTGACATGGTGCGGTGCGAAGTTCTGTTGGTCTCAAGGGAGAGGGGGACCATTGATTTGCCCGCCCCCTCCATGCTAGGTTCAGCCCGTGACCGAGGGCACGCTATCGGGAGAATGGAAGGTCCACCGATACCTTGCTTGAGACAAAAAACGTAACAGGAGGTGCGACAGTGCCGTTCCAAGGTCAGAGAACCAGCCAAACCAGACTGTCAGCTGTCAAGTAGCTGGGTCAGAACTGCCATGGGATTGGCACCGCCCATGGTGCAGTTAGGGTTCGCTAACTCATCTAGGGTTCATCCAAGCGCTCCAGTCTCCATTCAATCTCCACCAGCTTGCTTATTCCAATCTTTTAACCCAGTTTTATATTAATACCCATTAATATTTTTATTTTCCTAAGTTTAGACTTAGGAACCCATTAAAAATATTAGTTATTTTAATATCTCCTTCATCGGGTAGAATTTCCCTAAACCATTTCTGGGTCTTGGAGATCTCATGTGATTTAGCCTCTCCACTAGTTTTCATGGCTAGAGCACATTCGATGCTACCCCAAATCAACACTCCCTCTTAGCGAGGACTGTGTTCTAGTAATACTCCACGCTGAGCATCACCCTGATTATACGGCATCGGTACCTGTGACGATGCTAGGCCTCCCTACCCAACATCCTCTACACAGTTGCATATTGTACTGCTGCCCATGACTCTACCATTGCCACTGCTACATATGTATGTCAGCTCCCTTTGCATCCGTGCTGCTGCTGGTCCTTTCTCCCAACACTGCATCTGCACTGCAATTCTCTCTTATCATGCTGCATCGTGTTGCCCATAGCAGTGCCACTGCAACTCAGTTATTGGGAAGTAAGTAACTGATCCACCCAACTACTAACATCCTTGTCAGGCTAGAAACGCTCCGGATGCTGAAGCTCTCTGTGCCGTTATCTTGTGCTCCCTTTGCTCCCTCTGCTGCCTCTGCGCTGCTGCAACAACTCTATTCCTCTCGCATTGCTGCAAACCTCTTTGTGCCATCTTGCACTGCTGCAACCTCCTCTGTGCTTCTCGCACTGCTGCAACCCTCTTTGTACTGCCAGGGACTACTGCACTCTAGCACTCTTTGCCACTCCATTCGCATTCGCTTCTACCGATATCTGCCATCCCGCTACTCTCACTTTGGGGCTCCCGTAGCTAGGTATGATCCAAGAGTTTGGGTACCTCAAGGATCCTGCCTCTCATCGCCTTTAGTCCTTCTGACTACAGCTCGATGTCTCCCCATCTCTTCTCTAGAGCTACATGAGCACTCATGGCACAATTGTCATCATCCTCTTACCTCCTTTTCCGCCTTCGCTGGCGCTGCCTTGGAGTCAGATGCCTCTCCCTTATTCTTCTTCCTTGGAAACTGGTTTGCATAATGGCCCAGTTCCCCACAATTGAAGCACTTTATCTTGGAGAGGTCCTTTTTCTTCCTCTTCCCCTGCTGCCCCGGAGATGCTAGAGTTGCATCCTCTTCCTCCTCTTTCTTGACCCATGCTCCTTTGCTGCTACTTCCTGTCTTGGTTAGTCGTTTGATCTCTTCTTGGCGAAGAGCTGCCCACAGTTCTTCCCAATCTGGAAGATGTTCTCTGCCCAAAATGTTTTGGACAAACGTCGCCCACTCCTCAGAGACTGCGTTCAGTGTGGTCCTCACCATTAACTCCTGATCCGGCGTGGCCCCTATGGAAGTTAGTTGGTCCCGAGTCTCCTTCAATCTGCTGAGGAAGTGATCTACCTGCTCCCCCTTCTGCATCTGATAGGACCGTAACTAATTCTCCAACAGCATCGTCCTCTGCATGGAAGTGCCCTGATACAATGTTGTCAAGGTGTCCCACATTTCCTTTGTCGTATTCTTCTTGGAAATATGTTGGACCACATGATCCTTGACCCCATCAAGGATTACGCATTTCGCCTTGGCCATCGCATCCTCATACCTTTCATTATCTGCTAGGTCGACTGGGATAGCCACGGTTCTCAAGGCGAAGGCCTTGATGCGATGTCTATCTAGAATAGACAGGATCTTGGCCTTCCAGATGACAAAGTTGGATGCCCCGTCCAACCTGTCTTGATCCCTCAGTCCTTTTAGGCCATCTCTCTGCTCTTCTTTTCGACTCCTCTGAGTCTCTACTTCCCTCCTGGAAGTTCTCTCTTCGACTCCCTCTAAGTCTCGATTTCCCTCTTGGAAATCCTCCTGCCAACTGTCGAATCGTACCTGTCCGATCTCCTATGCACCTGCAACACTGATATGGATTTCTTGGCTAGAAATCCGCCCAGGTAGCGGATGCCTCTACCTTGGTTTTGTCTCGTTAGGTACTGTTCTGTCTCTGCAGCAACAATACCCCACCAGCGTCACTCCCCGCAATCTGCCCACAGCTTCCTATGCCCTAGCAACTAAAGAACTGAGCCTTTAGGCTCTGCGCAATCCCGAGAAGGTTGATTTTCTCCCTTGCCAACTACGTCAACCCTCATAGTCTTTGCGTGGCTCTTCTGCCTTTGCGCTAGCCTCTCTCTGGCTTGAACGGATGATGCAGGCCCTTTGTGTCAATCCTTCTCTGCTGCTTTTTGCCTAGGAACAACATCTGTCACTTGGGACAACTGTTTCTGCTGCAAATTCTCTGATTCAACTGGTGCCTTCAGCTCTCCTGTGATTTGCAATGCTCCGATACCATGTTGAAATTTCGAAGTATTACCCGTTAGGAATTTTATCTTTATTCTCTGGTTCATTCACCTACTTGGTTAATTACTAACAAGTTATTTAACCATATAAACACTGAAATAAACACAATACAGTCTCAACCATCTACAGATCAACAATTGAAAGAAATGAACAAACACATAAGGGACATCTTTATTTTTGGACAATCGTCCACGGAAAAACCCAACTTGGGAAAACTGGTGCAGCAGTTCTGAGGGTTTTATTACTAAGCAACTTTTCTTGAGTACACTGGGTGCCAAATTGGCTCACCCGACAGAGATAAAAAATCTAGCAGTAATACCTGTCTTCGAAAGCAGATATTCTAAAAGTCTGCTCCACAAAATTCTCTCCAGCACAGTCTGAAGCACTGCGTCAGCCCTCCTGGCCTCTACGTCAGCTTTTTGAGGTTCTGTGCAACCTCTCTGGCCCTTTGTGTCACTTTTGTAACCTCTGCGTGGATGACGCAGGCCCTTCTGGCCTCTGCGCAGTCACTGTTGGCCTCTTGGTGGCTCCCTCCAGCTCTGCGTCTGCCTCTTTTCTTTTGTGCTAGTATTTCGACACTATCTCTTCCTCTCTACCTCTCTGCCTCGTATTCACTGCCCCTCGCTGCAACTCTGATCACTGATTCGATTTCTCTTAGCAAACTTTGCTCTAGAAAATCGGATGACTGATCACTCTGGTGTATCTCCAATTGACCCTCAAGCCTCCTCTTATACTTTTTCTGTTGAGTCTTCAACGGCTGAGATTACATCTCTAATCAACGGCTAAGATTAGAGTTGGCTTGATCCATGTCATTTAGAACCTTCTAACCCAATCTTATATTAATACCCATTAATATTTTTATTTTCCTAAGTTTAGACTTAGGAACCCATTAAAAATATTAATTATTTTAATCAATGTTGTTAAAAGCGCGTTTTAATTGCGCTTTTTTCAAAAACGCGCGTTTTTTCCCCATGGCGCTTAAAACGCGCGTTTTATACGAAAAAAGCGCGGAATTTTTTTTTTTTTGCCGCTTTTTTCTGAAAAAAGCACGCTTTTTTTTTAAAAAAGCCCGCTTTTTTCGAAAAAAGTCCGCTTTTTTCATAAAAAAGCTCGGGATGTCTGGGCAGCGAGATTTTTGAAAAAAAATTTAAAAAAATGAATATTTTTGTACCAAACGATTTTTCCCGCTTTTTTCCGCTTTTTTCCGATTTTTTCCGCTTTTTTCCGCTTCATTCCCCGCGCTGATTTAATCCCGCTCGCGCTTTTAACAACATTGATTTTAATATCTCCTTCACCGGGTAGAATTTCCCAAACCATTTCTGGGTCTTGGAGATCTCGTGTGCTTTAGCCTCTCTACTAGTTTTCATGGCTAGAGCTCATCCGATGCTACCCCAAATCAACATAAATGTGCATTTAAGTCCTATTTTCTATTTTTTAACTCACCCATTAAATAAAGTACCCACATTGTACTTTGTCTAAAGTCACTTTTCACTTTATAATTCAACATTGAATTTACGACTTATGAAGTCACTTTCACCTTGTAAAGTCACACTTAGGAAAATAATTATTTTGGACACTTTTCCCTAGGTAGAGACTGACCCATGGGAAACCGCTTGTCCAAGGTACATTAAAAATCAACACTCCCTCTTACTGAGGAAAGTGTTTCTCACCACACCCATTTTGTCCCTGAAATGGACATGCTTGCCTGTTGGCAAGGACTTCGTGAGAACATCGGCCACTTGCTCATTTGTTAATATATACTCCAGCTTCACTGCCCCCTTCTGAACATAGTCCCTGATGAAATGATATCTGATGTCAATGTGTTTTGACTTGTCATGAAACATTGGTTTCTCTATGAGTTTAATGCAACTCTGATATCATAGTGAATAATCGTCAGTCTCAACTCCTGATCAAATAGGCCATACAACAACTTGCGAATCTAAATGACCTCACAACTAGCCTGACTAGCAGCCATATACTCAGCCTTAGAAAAGTTCAAAGCAACTGAATTTTGCTTTTGATTGAACCACCACACAACTGCTGAACCCAATCCGAAGCAACACCTTGAAGTGCTTTTCGTGTCAGAAGCACAGCTTGTCCAATCTGAATATGTGTAACTTGCCAACCTCACTCCATCTCCTTGCCTATAGTCCAGACCATAATCAACAATCCCGTGTACGTAGTGAAGAATGTGCTTTGCAGCTACCCAGTGCACCTTCCTGGGCTCAACTATGAACTAGCTAAGTGTGTTCACTACAAAGCATATATTTGGCCTAGTGTTGACCAGATACATCAAAGACCCAATAAGCTGCCTATACAGTGTGGGATCCACCAAACTAGAATCTGAAGCATGAAGCTTCTTCCAGTTGGTGATCATAGGTGTAGACATGGGTCTACAGTGTGCCATGTGAAATATGCTCAACACATCCACAACATACTTCCCCTGCGCTAGAAAGATATGTCGCTCCTCCTGCCACACCTCAAGCCTCAAAAAGTAATGCATCAACCCAATGTCCTTCATCTCAAACTCCATAGCAAGATCCTCCTTACAACAACAAATCAATCTCTTTGCCCCAGTAATGAGCAAGTCATCAACATACAACACAAGAATGAGCGGATCATCCCTTACAACAATGTAGTATAGGTTTGGATCTGCATCACTCTTCATGAAACCCATCTGCTGCAAGTAAGTATCAATCCTCGAATACCAAGCTCTTGGAGCTTGCTTAAGTCCGTAGAGTGCTCACCTCAACCGGCATACATGGGTCTCCCGCCCAAGTACCTCAAAGCCCTGTGGTTGCTCAACATACACCTCGTCCTCTATAACTCCTTTCAGAAATGCGGTCTTCACATCCATCTGATGGAATTTCCAACCCATTTATGTAGCAATAGAAATAAGGGACCAGATAGAAGTGTACCGAGCTACGAGAGCGAAGGTCTCATCATCGTCAACTCCCTCCATCTGTGAGAACCCTCTAGCCACAAACCTCGCCTTGAGCTTCTCAATGCTGCCATCAACAACATGCTTGATCTTATAGAGCCACCTGGAAATCACAACTGACTTGCCCTCAGGCCTAGGCACCACTTCCCATACATTGTTCTTAATGATAAAGGCCTACTCCTCCACATAGCCTCTCTCCATACCTTCTGGCTGGCAGCCTCCTCATAGCTAGTAGGCTCAGAGTCAACAATGCTGGTAGCCTTGGCTACATAACTGCAAAACCGCTCAGGTGGTACACTCTCCCTGTTCACCCTCTTTGGAGGACCAGCAGACTCTGCTTCCTTCAAGGTGTCTTGAAGCCACTTGGGCCTCCTCTTTCTTGAAGAAGCTTCTCCATAGGGATCCTCATCCTCTGCCACCTAGTCTGGTGAACATGAAGGTCTACCAACTAACCCTAGTGTGCCTGTACCAACACCTGTCCTCGAACCTGTGCCTGTGTCAATTGAAGTGCCATGTGAACTCTATACCAGTGGACTCCCTAAAGAAATGCTTGGTGAACTTGCCACTAGTGCCCCAGATGTCACTGACACTGAAGTACCTCCTGTACCAGTCAATCCAGAACCTTGAGGTCTTGCTTCCTGTACTTGACCTCCCTGTTGAGGAGAAGTCTGTGACTCTCTCTCATCATACTCCCGTGATCTTCGATATGCCCTCTTCTCCTCGAACTTCACGTCCCTCCTAATCACCACTCTCTGTTTAGAAGGAATGAAGATCTGATAAACCTTCGAAGTCTCGCTGTAACCCATAAAGATACCCTTCTCTGCCATGGGTTCTAGCTTCATCCTTTGCTCCTTGGGAATATAAGAATATGTGAGACATCCAAAGATACAAAGATGTGCCACATGAGGCTTCTCTCTAGTGAAAGCCTCCTCCAGAGTCATATTCCTTGTTGATTTGTGATAGCATCATATTTGCTCTAGCCATGAAAATTGGTGGAGAGGCTAAGGCACATAATATCTCCAAGACCCAGAAATGGTTTGGGGAAATTCCACTGGGTTGGAGAGATATTAAAATAATTAATATTTTTAATGGGGTTCCTAAGTCTAAACTTAGGAAAATTAAAATATTAATGGGTATTAATATAAAACTGGGTGAGAACGTTCTAAATGACATGGATCAAGCCAAATCTAATCTTAATCGTTGATTAGGGACTTAATCTCGACTGTTGAATCATCAACAGGAAAAGTATAAGAAGAGGCTTGAGGGTCAGTTGGAGATACATCAAATTGATCAGTCAATTTGATTTTTTGGAGCAGGGTTTTGCTGAGAGAATCGAGCTAGTGATCTGTTGCGGCGAGGAGCAGTTCGGCACGAGGCCGAGAATACGTAGCAGAGAGGTAGAGATAGTGCTAGAGAGACAACGCAAAGCCTGGAGAGGTTGACGTAGAGGTAGCTAGGAGCTACATAGAGGCAACTGGGAGCTACGCAGAGGCTGAAGATGCCAACGTGGGTGACACAGAGGCTTTAGTAGATGCGTAGAGGCTAGCAGAGCTGACGTAGGGCCAAGAGGTAGTGCCAGAAGAATTTTCGTGGGGCAGATTGAGTGCTGGTAAGCCGGGAAGGGTGACATAGTCCTTGCAGAGTGACGCAAAGTAGAAGAGAAGCTTGGAGCAGCTTTCACTGTCCAGCTAAAGCGTTGCCGTTGTTGATGTGGGATCATTCATCCAGTGTTTGATCAGTCAGAATATCTGTCTCCGAGGAGAGGTACTACAGTCGAGGACATTCTCTGTTGGGTGAGCCATTTTTGGCACCCTAGATGTATTCAGAATCTGCATAATAATAAAACCCTCATATTTGTTGCACTGGTTTTATCGCATTGGGTTTTTTGGGGACGATTGTCCAAAAATAATGGTGTCCCTTGTGTAATTTTCTCAGTCATTTCAGTTGTTGATCTGTATATGAGTTAAGGCTGCATTTGTGTTTATTTCAGTATCTATATTTATAAATGACTTGTTAATGGAATGAATAAGTAGGAGAAATTAAACCAGATAATGCAGTAGGGATTTCTAACGCGTTAGACTTAAAAATTTCAACATGGTATCAGAGCATTGCAAATCACAAGAGGACTAAAGGCACCAACAGTGATCTGAAGAATTTGCAGCAGTAGGAGTTGTCTCGAGAGACAACGTTGTTCCAGAGCAGAAGCAGCAGAGAATAAGTGACGCAGAGGGCCTGCGTCATCATTTCGAGGTAGGGGGAGGGTCAGCGCAGAGGTAGAGAGGGGCAGATTAGACCTACGTAGTGCCCAGTCATCTTTCTCAGCCAGGAAGGATTGATACTGTGGCTAGGAGGAGCAAATTCTGCTGTTGTTGGGATTGTGCTGAGCCTGAAAGGCTCAGTTTCTTCAGTTTTCGGAGCTTGGGGAGCTGTGGGCGGATTGTGATTGAGAAGCTGGTGGGGTGTTGTTTTTGTCGGTGTAGAACAATACTTAACGAGACAGAACCAAGGTAGAGGGAGTTGCTACCTTGACGGATTTCTAGCCAAGAAATCCAGATCCGAGTTGCAGTTGCAAGGAGGATTGGAGAGGAACGGTTTGATAGTGGGCCAAAGGATTTCTAGGAGGGAAGTCAGGACTTAGAGGGAGATTTCCAAGAGGGAAGTCAAATCTCAGAGGGAGTCCAGAAGAGGAGCTGAAATGGCAGTGAACGGACTAAGGGATTAGGACAGGTTGGATGGGGCTTCCAACTTTGTCATCTGGAAGGCCAGGATCCTGGTAGTCTTGGATCGACATCACATCAAGGAATTTGCCTTGAGAATCATGGCTATCCCAGTCATCCCCGCTGAGAATGAGAAGTATGAGGATGCAATGGCGAGGGCAAAGTGCATGATCCTAGATAGGGTCAAAGATCATGTCATACCACATGTTATCGCACAAAGTGTCTAGGCACCACGACAATGCTCAGAGCAAGGGCTATCACTCTAATCTTTACTCACTCCGTTTAGACTCTCCTAGACAAGTCAAGGGGGGTAGTCCTTGGGGTGAATGAATGAGGATAGCCTGTGAAACACAGGCTCTAAGAGACTTAAAGATGGACAACTTGATGAAATTAGAAGTAATCTTGGTCAACTGAGATGGATAGATTAAGATAAGACACAACCACAAGATAAAAATAATTATAGACCTGTGCCTTTATATTCAATTAACAATAGACTAAACATAAACAAGATATCTTGAGAAATTTATAAATGTGGCAAAGGTTATGATCATGAATGATTAAATGTAAACGCCCAAAACTGCAATATATTCTAGCAATTAAATCCCATGAAGAGCTATGAAAATTAAATGCTAAGCAATGATTCTAGATTAAAAATGATTTTCTTCAATAACCTAGATCTAGAATTAATTATCTTTCTCCTATAGCCAATATAATTTTCAAAACATTAATCACACTTGCCAATAGAGAAATCAATACCACAAAAATCAAAATTTTACACTTAACATCAATGACACCAAGGAACTTTAAATTTGAATATTAATTATCCCTTAGGCAATCAATTTAATGTGGTAAACTGAAAAAATTACAATTTTTAAAGTGACCAAAAATAATAAATCAAAAGGACTTTAATAAATTAAAATTTTTAATGGGCCATAGGCCACATAAAAATATATTTTTTTAATTGCAAAAGTGTAGGTCCTCTTATGATTTAATTCCTTAGTAATCTCATAGTTATAAAACATGAATTTTTTTTAAACTTTTTAGATTTTTTAAATGTTTTTTTAAATTTTTAGATTTTTAAATGTTTTTTATTTTTTTAGATGTTTAAATGTTTTAAATTTTTTTAAAACAAAATCAAAATAATGAAAAAAAAATCGAAACATTAAAAAAAAAAAAAACGAAATCGTAAAAAACAAATAAAAGGAAAAGAAGAAGCATCAGAATAAAAAATTTGAATCTAGAAGTCAACCAAAAAAAAAAAAAAATTTAACCAAAAAAGTAGATTTTTATTCTTTTGTTTTTATAAAACATCAAACATTTAACCAAAACAAAAAAAATAAAAAATGAAAACGAAACTAACTAAACCCTACATGAACCTAATAGAAAAGAGAAATCGATTTTTTGAGTGTTTGCTGAATCCTTGAAACCCTTATAAAAATGTCCAAATTTAAAATTTTGGAAGTCTTGGACTGCAAAAAAAAGAAAAAAAATGAATAATATCCCTGCAAAATTATGTTGATAAACCTCCAGAGATCTAGATCTTACCCTAAAGGGCTTAGATCTGGACTCTACACAAATTTCCATCTCAGATCTGTTGTTGAACAAGAACAAGAAAACACCAAAACTATATGTACAATGATAAAAAATTAAAACCCAGAAAACCCAAGTCAGAAAACCAATTTTTTTTTACAGATCTATGCACAAGAATGGTAGATCTATCAAATCTGAGGAGTATGAGTCCAACTCCACTTCCAGATCAGATAATATAAGGCTCTCAACAACCAGGTCTATCAATTTCCCACACAAATTTAATTTTTAAATTTTTAATTTTTAAGGAGGTGCTGACTCGAAACGCTTTGTGCATCATCAACAAAAAATCTTAAGATAAGCCCGGGATTAATTTGATTGGGTTCCTCAGAAAACACGGATCAGGAGTTGGCTAGTCCAACTGAAAAGTTCCCCTAATGCCCGAGGATCTAAAATCAAGATTTCCCTACAAAACTCGATCCAACTATTAAAAATAGAGTGAGAAAATAATAATAAAACTCAAACAAATAGAGATACTTGCTATTATGTTCAAAATTTAGATTATTATTCAAACCCCAGCAACTGAGCAAGATACCTATACTCAAATCACTCTTTAGAAGCTATCATCAATGGCTTTAGAAAAAATTATGCATGAAAACAACACATCTTACAGTATTCCCATGAAGAGTAAAACCAACAAAACTTAACCCCAAAGTCTTTCTTTATTATCCAGAAAAAGATTACAGAAGAGCTTCTTGCTAAACACACAATTCAAAGGTCGGATCATTCAAATGACTTCCTATTTAAAGATAAATCCTCCAATGACTAGTTCGAGTGATCCTCGTCAAAGCAATTTCGATCGTTGATGAAGATTAAAATTTCTTTTTGTTTCATCTGTCGAAATATTTAATTTTTGAGGAAATTTGAAATTTTCATTTAAATGCATTTTAATTAACTCAAAAATAGAAATTTCGAATTAATTCCTCAAAGATTTGACTTTGACTTAACCCCCAGGGATCAAAGGTTTAAAATTTAACAAAATAATTAATTTACTTTAGTCCTAGGACTTTTTAAAATTTGATTTTTAGGACTGACAAATTTTGCTTTTGGAGAATTTAAATTTTACCTAGGACCTAGAATTAATTAAATTTCTGGCTTAGGATTTTAATTAATTTTTGGCCAAAAAGATTAATTAATTAACCTATGAGGGGATAAATTATTTTTCCAACTCTTAAGAAACTTTACATCATGATTTTCATATTTTTTACATTATAAGGGGGAAAACTCATTTGTAATAGACCCTCACAGACCACCCATTTCTGCGACACAAATGTAATCCAGCAGACCAAACAATTTGTAATAAAATAATCTAACCAAATAGTTAAGATTATTCTCAAATCACTTTTACATAGACTCGATCTAGAACACCAAGACTCGCCTAAGATTCTAGCGAGAAAATCCATTCCAACTTTGGGGTAAGACTAGAGGGGAAAACCTTGCCGACCATTCGAGAATGGATTGGTGAGACAAAAAAACTCCCAGAATGGAGATCGTCACTAGAAAGGTAGGTTTACCTAGGGTGTTATATACATGACACAGTTCTGCTAAGATTATTTACATCATAGACATGCGGAATAGGTTTACATTATAACATGATGATCAGGCTAATGATGATATATGGACGACACCGACACATCAATCAGGCGCCATCCCTTTTGCAAAAAAATTGGGGTGTACTGCTATAGGTCATTGCCACGTAGCGGTCAACATCTGGCTCTACTTGGGGACACGTTGCTCCACCGGAGGAATGTGAGAATCCAGAATCTGCATCCACGCAACACACAATATAACATAAGTCGTGTCCATCCAAAAATCATTATATAACATTATGCACAGGAAAGATATAAGCTCTCCATTTATTAACTATTCAAATAACATGAAAAACACAAATCTAACTACAAAATGAAATAATGAAATAAAAGGGTATAAGGTTAGAAATACGATACAAAGATGCCCCATGGCATCAGATGCGTTCAATATAGTGCATATTGAGCATTTGCCTGCTTTCAGGCAAATTTTTGGGCTGTTTCTTGGATGTGCCATGTCCAATCCTGCACACAGTAGGACTTTTTCCTATTTGGAAATCGAGCTGCTCGCAACCATCAGATGCATCAAACCTTTTTCTCATTCTCTTTCTCTTGCGCCTTTTCTTTGTGGCAAGTTGTATCATTGATGATGTGGAACATTCTACTTGAAAACTCTTAGATGAAGTATGTAAGATATGCGTGACATGTCTTTCTTCATTTTGCATCTGCTTTGTTAAGAATGATGGATTAGTCTCACAGGTGTCATGAGATATAAGTTGATATTTTTTAATTTCTTCTTTGATCATGTCATTCTAAGTTAAATCTTTGTTAATGGAGTTAGCCTCTTTCTCAGGATATTCACAAGAAGACGGGATTCGTGATTTCCTCTCTTCCAGCCTCTTATGTAATGAACTCATTTCTTTGGCATGTCTTACTATTAACTTCGCTTGATTGAGTTCAGTTTTCACGAATCTTCCTTGCAGAGTGACATGATTAGCTTGCATAGCCTTTATTAGATTCTGAATAATGGACGTCTGATTAGAATGATTAACTTCCATTATTTTAAATCTGTTTTCGATGATATCTGTTCCCTCTGTATCTATGACACATAGTACCTGCTTTTCCTCTATGGCCAATAATCTATTTTGAAGAGATATTTGATCAACTCCCATGTCTTTTATAATTTTATCATTCTTTGCTTTCATGCCCATGAAGCAGTTTTCCTTATTGTTTATCTCTTTCTTATGATTTTCTTGCATGGTAGTTAACCGATTATTATAATTGAATCTCATGATGGTCATTTTTTCATCCATAGTTGACAATCTGTTTTGAATCAAACTTATTTCTTCTTGATAACTTGCTTCCATGGCAATGATTTGATTTGAATGATTGGATTCCATGAACGCCATCTTTTCCTCTAGGGCTAATAACTTGTTGTGCATAGAATTCATTTCCCTCGCATGATCAACAGTTAATCTTGCTTGATTAAGTTCTGTATCTTTAATAAGTTGAGCCTAATTAACTTCTGCATTTTTTATTACTTGAGTCTGATTTAACTGTATGTCTTTAACCATTTGAATTAACTCCTTGAATTATTTTCAAATTCTATAGTTTCCTTTACTTCAACTTTCACTTTGACCTTTTCTTTATCTCCATATCTATCTTCAAAGACATCAATGATTGATTGTAGAGAATCAAAAGTGTTAATCTAAAGCATCTCTAGATAAGGTGAGAACGAAAATCTTCATCTTCACATCTTCATAGTTAGAATATGGGGGACACTTGCTTATGCAAAGGTTGACATTCCGAAGGTGAGTCTCGGTAGTAAAAGCATTGTTACCTTGAAAAGGAGGAAATTCATCGATGGTTGCACCAAAAATATAAGGATAACCACATGGAGCTCCCTAAAAGTTAGTAAAATCACAAGGAGCAAACAAGTCAAAATCCATGATGACCAACCTAACGGGAAAAATATGGGTCAAATGGATACCAAAGAGAGAGATCCCTGCTCAAGAAAATCAAAACATCTACAAGAAGTGAGCTTCTGTAGAAATTCTTGTAAGAAATGGAAGTGGAGTTGTCACTTGAGCATGAATCTCTCATAAAGTTTCCAAAGGCGAAACCGAAAAGTTAGTGGATGGAGGCAGATGTATATTCAAGGAGGGCTCCTTGTCTGGGATTAAATGAATGAATAAGTGGAGTCGCCACCCAAGCAGGAAACCAACCGGAATGTCCAGGTGCAGAAAGTGAAGATGAAAGGATTAGATGAGAGAGATGGTGAGAGTTAGGATGAAGAGACGAAATGATGCCAGAAAAATGAGATGAAATGTCGTAAAGCCAAGGTCTAATAAATAGGTCCTTGGTGGTAATGCCAAGAAGTGTTGGCTTTGCCGGCTTGAATGAGAGATGAGAAATGAGAAAAACGATGAGGAAAAGTCGCTAAAACGCCAAGAATAAAATATCCACGACAACGACGCCAAAAAATGTTGTGCCGCTTGACGGGCTAATGAATGGCAGAAAAGATGAGATGATTAGAAAAATGTTGCGAGGACCAAGGACAAAAACAACTCTATCCCCGACAATGACACCCAAAAATGTTGTGTCAGATGATGGAAAGAATAAAGATGAGATGATTAAAACGATGTCGAGGAAACCAAGGACAGAAAAAACCCTATCCCCGGCAACGACACCAAAAAATGTTGTCGAACAGAATGTCTAGGCATCGCGACAACGGCTTAGATCAGGGGCTATCACCCTGATCCCCAACTTCTCTGTTTAAATTGTCTCCCTACAACAGACTAAGGGGGGTGGACTCTATGGAAATGAAATGAAGGAGGACTAGTTGGGAACCAACCAGTCCGGGAGACACAGTTGAGCGACCAAATACTTGTTTAGATCTAAACAAGTATTTGGTCGCTCAACTGTGTCTCCCGGACTGGTTGGTTCCCAACTAGTCCTCCTTCATTCCATTGATCTAAACAAGTATTTGGTCGCTCAACTGTCTCCCGAACTGGTTGGTTCCCAACTAGTCCTCCATTCCATCTCCGTAGGGCCCACCCCCTTCGTCTGTTGTAGGGAGACAATTCAAATGGAGAGGTTGGGGATCGGGGTGACATCCCCTGATCTGAGCCATTGTCGTGGTTCCTGGAAATTCTGTGCGACAACACCACATGTTGCTGAAAAGAACACAACAAAGGGGACGTGGGATACTTTGACGACCTTGTATCAGGGCACTTCCGTGCAACGGAAGATGCTAATGGAAAATCAGCTGCGATCATATCAGATGCAGAAGGGAGAGCAGATAGATCGTTTCTCCTCAGATTGCAAGAGATTTGTGACCAACTTACTTCCGTGGGTTCTACACTGGATCCAGAGTTCATGGTGAGGACCGCCCTGAATGCAGTCTCCGAGGAGTGGGAGACATTTGCCCAAAGTATTTTGGGATGGGCTACTCTTCCAAGTTGGGAGGAGATGTGGGCAACTCTTCGCCAAGAAGAGATCAGTAGATTGACCAAGGCGGGGAGTTGCTGCAAGGGAAGTCGAATCAAGAAAGAGGAGGAGGGGGATGCGGCTCTAGCATTTGTGGGACAACAAGGGAAAAGGAAGAAGGAGGACATCTCCAAGGTGAAGTGCTTCACTGTGGGGAGTTGGGACATTATGCATCCCAGTGTCCGAGGAAGAAAAACAAGGGAGAGGCTTCCAAGTCTAAGGAAGTTCTAGCTAAGGCGGAGAAAGAGGTTGAGACTGATGACAACTGTGCCATGAGTGCTCATGCACCTCTAGAGAAGAGGTGGGGAGACATCGAGTTGTAGTCAGGAGGACTACAAACTAGGGGCAGGATCCTTGAGGCACCTAAACTCTTGGATCATATCTGGCTACGGGAGCCCTTAACAACAATAGCAGGATGACAGGGGTCGGGTGGAGCAAAGTGTAGTAGAGCAGCAAGGCAGTGCTTGGGTGCAGAAATCTGAGGCAGCGCAGTAGAGGTTGCAGATGTGCGAGAGGCACAAAGGTGTATGTAGCAGCGTAGTAGCAGTAGAGGGAGCACAGGATAGCAAAGCTTTAGTTTCATGGGGCTTCCAGACTGACTAGGATGTTAGTATTTGGGAGAAGTCAGTGACCTACTTCTCGGTAACTGAGTTGTAGTGCAGCAGTTAGCAGTGGCAGTACTAGAGGTAGCATGGGCAGCGTATTGAGAGGGAGCTGCAGTACAGATGTAGCAGGGGCAGTGGCAGTGCCATGGGCAACAATACAGGAAGCAACAATGCAAATGATGTGAGGCAACAAGCCAAGCATCAACAAAGGTACCAGTGCGGAGGATCAGTGTGATGTTTCCATGGTGAAACATTACTAGAGCACATTCCTCGCTAAGAGGGAGTGTTGATTTTTGATAGCATTAGATGTGCTCTAGCCATGAAAATTGGTGGAGAGGCTAAGGCACATAAGATTTCCAAGACCCATAAATGGTTTGGGGAAATTCCACCCGGCTGGAGAGATATTAAAATAATTAATATTTTTAATGGGGTTCCAAAGTCTAAACTTAGCAAAATTATAATATTAATGGGTATTAATGTAAAACTGGGTGAGAATGTTCTAAATGACATGGATCAAGCCAAATCTAATCTTAATTATTGATTAGGGACTTAATCTCGACTATTTAATCATCAACGGGAAAAGTATAAGAAGAGGCTTGAGGGTCAGTTGGAGATACACCAAATTGATCAGTCAGTTTGATTTTCTGGAGTGGGGTTTTGCTGAGAGAATTGAGAGCTAGTGATCTGTTGCAGCAAGGGGAAGTTCGGCAAGAGGTCGAGAATACACAGCAAAGAGGCGGAGATAGTGCTAGAGAGAGCGCAGAGCTTGGAGAGGCTAACGCAGAGGCAGTTGGGAGCTACGCAGAGGTTGAAGAGGCCAGCGTGGGTGACGCAGAGGGTCTGAGAGCTGACATAGAGGCTTCAGTAGTTGCACAGAGGTTAGCAGAGCTGACGCAGGGCCAAGAGGCAGTGCCAAAAGAATTTTCGTGGGGCAGATTGAGTGCTGGTAAGCCGAGAAGGGTGACACAGTCCCTGCAGAGTGACGCAGAGCAACAAAGAAGCTTGGAGCAGCTTTCGCTGTCCAGCTAAGGAGCTTCCATTGTTGCTGTGGGATCGTTCATCCATGTTTGATCAGCCGGAATATCTATCTCCGAGGAGAGGTACTACTACCGAGGACATTCTCTGTTGGGTGAGCCATTTCTGGCACCCTAGATGCATTCAGAGACTGCATAATAATAAAACTCTCAAATCTGCTGCACCGATTTTCCCGCATTAGGTTTTTCTGGGGAGGATTGTCCAAAAATAATAGTGTCCCTTGTGTGATTGTCTCAGTTATTTCAGTTGTTGATCTGTATATGTGTTAAGGCTGCATTTGTGTTTATTTCAGTATTTATATTTAAAAATAACTTATTAATGGAATGAACAAGTAGGATAAATTAAACCAAATAATGTAGTAGGGATTTCTAACGTGTCAGACTTAGAAATTTCAACATTACCCAATACTTTGTGAGGACTCCTGTTCTGAAGATAAACAACAGTATTGCAGGCCTCACCCCACAAAAACAAAGGCAACCGTTGATCATGAATCATCGCTCTAGCATCCCCAACAATAGCTCTATTTTTCCTTTAAGACACCCCATTCTGCTGGGGGTTGTAAGGAACCATGAACTCTCTCCTAATGCCCTCCCATGCACAGAAGTCAGAAAACCCACCATCGGTGTATCAGCACCATTTTCTGACCTCAAGACTTGAATCTTTCTACCTGTATGCTTTTCCACAAGAGCTTTGAACTCTTTAAAGCGATTGAAGACCTCACCCTTGTTCTTTAGGAAATATTTCCAAGTCCTATTAGAGTAGTCATCAATGAATATAACAAAATACTCATAACCACCCAAAGACACATGAGACATACGACCACTAACATCAGTATGAATCAAGTATAGTGTACCTGTAGCTTCGTTGTCGCTTGCTGAGAATGGTAACTTGGTGTGCTTGCCCAAAGCACACCCTCTGTAGACATCATAATGCTCGACACTAAAATCAGGAACTCCAGTAGTGATCTCCCTCAGTACTCTCAAAGCTCCATGATGCATATGCAGCATTCTCCGGTGCCATAACTTGCACAAGTCTCTACTGTTGGTGGTACTAGTGTGAGTGCTACTCACTAATGCTCCTGCCCACTGAAAACTGAACCTGTATAGTTTCCCAGAGCGGACTCCAATCACTTTGGCCAAAGTGATAGAAGCTCCCCTGGGATGCATCAATACCTGCCCTCTTGAGAAGGTGACATCAAACCTCTTCTCCTCCATAGCAAACACTGAAATCAAGTTCTTCTTCATCCCCAGAACATACAAAACATCCATGACCTTCAAAGGAGGCAAAGAGTCCTTCTCAAAGGTCACAGTCCCCACACCAATCGCTCTCACAGTGCGGTCATCTCCTAGTTCAATTTCAATATCAAGTGCCCTCTCTGCAAGCTCTGAAAATAACTCCCGTCCACCTGTCATATGGTGGGAAGCCCTGTTTTCTATGTCTCACACATCGGATGATGTACTCCTACTAGATGTAGAAGTAATAAATGCAAAGTCTTGGTCAAACGGTGAAGCAAATTGCTCCGCCTCTGCTGAAGGTACAATACCCTTCTTCCCCTTGTTCTTCCTCTCAGGACACGTAGCAGCATAGTGTCCCATCTTTTGACATGCCCAACATTTGACTTTGGACATATCTGTATCTTTCTTCTTTTTCTCCTCCTTTCCCTTAGCCCCATCTGATGAGGCCCCTTTCTTGGCCTTCTCTTTGTTCTTCCCCCTGGCTGTCAAGGCTACATCGTCCTCATCTGCTATCTTCACCCCACCACTGTCAGTGTTCCGTATCTCAAGCTGAACACAATCATCCCAGAGTCTGTCCCAATTGAGAATATTCTCCCTAGAGGTAACAAAATCTCCAAAGACCTCCCAAGACTTAGGAAGTCTTGCTACATCTATCCTGACTAACTCTGTGGGTGCAACTGTCTCACCAATAACAGTCAAATCATCATGTACCTATTTGACCTTGCCAAGATAATGAACTACACTTTCAGCCTTTGTCATCTTGATGTTCTTCAATTGTTCTTTGAGTACCATCTTCCTGCTTGCATTGGTACTCTGATAGAGAGTGGTTAGAGCTGTCCACATCTGATATGCATGTGTTTCCTCTCTCCTGAGGAACCACATGATCCTTCAGACTGTCCATCAAAATCCTTTTTTCCTTTGCATTATTTTTTGTGAATTCAACAATTTCATCTACAGCAGTAGGAGGTACAACCACTTGCCGCACTATGTCTCAAATTGCTGCCTCCTCAAACACTGTCTGAATTCTGTCCTTCCAAACGGCATAGTTGGATATCCCATCTAGTATGTCCTCTATCCTTAAGAACATGGCCATGACTGTTGTCTAAAATTTGCAAAACCAAGAAAATGGAGAAATGAACTTTCTAGCACCCTCGCTGTCCCAAAAGTTCAGTGTGTGTGAAATTTCACCTCACTGTCCCAAATATCAGTTTGCTGTCCAAAAATTTAGTTTGTTGGCCAAACCACTGTTTGTTGTCCCAAACTACTGTCTGTTGTTCAAACTGCAATTTTCAACCTGTAGCTTTGATACCATGTTGAAATTTGATGACTAAAAAAGTTTCCAACAATCCCAACCCGGTTTTAATTTCACCTTATCACTCCCATTCAATTAAATGCCCTTTCCCATAGACATACATTCAACATATAGAATTCTGGAAATGAAATTTTCAAATTAAAACACATGGGACTGTTAGCACATGATGAAAATAAATATGGACATAACCAGACCAACAACACACATGAAAATACATAGATTTTTGGTCAACTTAGACCCAGGCAAAACCCCTTCAATCTTCTCCAGGGAATGTAGGTTTTAACCCTGTACAGAAATTACCTGCATACGAATTCTAAAACAAAGAAAATAAACAATGCGAGAGCATAACACATAAAACACATATGCACAGCGATTTTCCCTTGGATCCCAAAACCGAGACTACCAGCTTGATTTTTCATTATGTTCCTTTCAATGTTACAATACATATTTATAGATGCCGAAGCATCCAATACCATGGACCGAAAACCATTGCGTCCAAAACCATGGACCAAAAACCATAGGTAGGTTCGCCCAACCTAATATAGGGTCAATTTTTTTTTTCCCGAGGCGCTGCCCCGGACCCCGTAGAAGGGGGCTACCCGCCCCCCTCAAACCCTCCGCACAGGGGGGACTACCGCCCCCCCTGTGACCCCCCCGCTGTGCAATCGGCGCAACGAAGGGGGGCTCTGCCCCCCCTCTAACTCCCCGGTTCCCTACGTAGGTTAGTCGTGGAAAGAATATAACACAAAACCCAACAGGGAAAACCTGTTAGACATCTCTTCAAATTTATTTATCTTTCAAGTTAAGGGAAAATACATTTGTAGACAAAACAAAACAACAAAATACAACTTATCTCTTCATCCCAAAACTCCTTGAAAACCGTGCCCACTTTGCCTCGAAAATATGTACTGTACAGGTTGTACGACTTTTTTTTTCAATTTTTTTCAAAAACTTCTCTCGAACGACGTGTAACTCACTTCATTCAAGGTTGTTCATACTGTACCTTCTGCTGTCTTCTAAACCTTGATTTCCATGGTCAGCTTTGCCCAAAAATCACTCCAACTTGCTGCAACAAATTTTTCATTCAAAACTTTTCTCCAGCTCTCAGCTTCCTTTCTCCAATCTGCTCATGAAGAATGAATGCAGTCTCTCTTTTCTTTTCCCCCTTTTGTTTCCCTAAATGACTTTTGGGCAACCCTAAGATCTAATGGTTCAGATTTATTTAGATCAAGGGATGAGAATAAATGTGCATTTAAATCTCATTTTCTATTTTTTAACTCACCCATTAAATAAAGTACCCACATTGTACTTTACGTCTAAAGTCACTTTTCACTTTATAATTTAACATTGACTTTACCATTTATAAAGTCACTTTCACTTTATAAAGTCACAATTAGGAAAATAATTATTTTGGACACTTTTCCCTAGGTAGAGACTAACCCATGGGAAACCACTTGTCCAAGGTACATTAAAAATCAATACCCTCTATATGCTGCACCGATTTTCCTAAATTGAGTTTTTTTTTGGGAATATTTTCTAAAAATAACAGTGTCCCTTGTGTTATTGTCTCAGTTTATTTCAGTGCATGATCTGTACATCTGTGAAGGCTGCAATAGTGTTTACTTCAATATTTATGCAATTAAACAACTTGTTAATGTAAAGAACAAGTAGGAGATTGTAAACCAATAATTGCAATAGGGGTTTCTGATGTGTTAGATTCAGGGATTTTCACACAGTATTAGAGCAATTGTAGATCATAGGCGACTGAAGACACCAGCCGCTAAATTTGAGAATTTGCAGCAAAGAAGCAGCTGTCTCGAGAGACAACGTTGTTCCAGAGCTGGAGAGGCAGAAGGAGGAGTGACACAGTGTAGAAGAGGTGACGCAGAGGCTCATGCAGTGCCTGCATCAACATTCTGAGCCGGGAGAGGGAGACGTAGTAGCTGGGAGGAGCCCATGCAGTCGCTGCGTCAGCCATCAGGGCCAGCGCAGAAGCAGAGGAGGCAAGATCAAGCTCACTCAGAGCCACATCATCTTTCGGAGCCAGGAAGGATTGACGTAGTTGGCCGGGAGGAGCAAATTCAACCCACAAAGAGATTGTGTAGAGCCTGAAGGGCTCAGATACTTTGAGTTGTCGGGACTAAGGGAGCTATGCAGATCTTGATTTGAGGAGCTGGTGGGGCGTTTTTTTCTATCGGTGTAGAACAATGTCTAAGGAGACTGAACCAAGGTAGGGGGAAGCACTACCTTGACAGATTTCTAGGTAAGAAATCTAGATCTGGGTTGCAGCGGCAAAGGAGGATTGGAGAGGAGTGATTTGTTAGTTGGCTAGAGGATTTCTGAGAGGGAAATCAGGACTCGGAGGGAGCCTAGAGAAGAGGAGCAGAGATGGCAGTAAACGAATTGAGGGATCAGAACAGATTGGATGGGACTTCCAATTTTGTCATTTGAAAGGTTAGGATCCTGGCAATCCTAGATAAACATCGCATCAAGGACTATGCCTTGAGAGTAGTAGCTATACCAGTTGACCCTGATGCAAATGAGAAGTATGAGGAGGCCCAGGCAAAGGCGAAATGCATGATCCTAGATAGGGTCAAGGATCATGTAATACCACATATTGTTGAGAAGAACACAACAAGGGAGATGTGGCAGACGCTGACCACCTTATACGAGGGCTCTTCCGTGCAACGGAAGATGTTATTGGAGAATTAGCTGAGGTCATATCAAATGCAGAAAGGAGAGGAGATAGATCCATTCCTTCTCAGGTTGCAAGGAATTTGCAACCAACTTACTTCCGTGGAGTCTACACTGGATCCAGAGTTCATGGTCAGGACTACCTTGAATGCAGTCTCTGAGGAGTGGGAGACGTTTGTCCAAAGCATTTTGGGCAGAGCACTTCTCCCCAGTTGGGAGGAGATGTGAGCAGCTCTTCGATAGGAAGAGCTCAGGAGATTGACCAATGCGGGGAGTAGCGATAAGGGAGTTCGAGTCTAGAAGGAGGAGGAGGAGGATGCAACTCTCGCATCAACGGGACAACAGGGGCTACAGAAGAGGAAGAAGAAAGACATCTCCAAGGTCAAATGCTTCAACTGTGGGGAGATGGGACATTATGCCTCTCAGTGCCCCAGGAAGAAAGGCAAGGGAGAAGCTTCCAAGTCAAAGGTTGCTCCAGCGAAGTCAGAGAAGGATGTCGAGGCTGATGACGATTCTGCCATGAGTGCTCATGCACCTCTAGAGAAGAGGTGGGGAGACATAGAGCTGTAGTCGAGAGGACTACATGTGGGGGAAGGATCCTTGAGGTGCCCAAACTCTTGGATCACATCCGACTACGGAAACCCTTAAAGACAATAGCATGATGAAAGGTCTCAGGTGGAGCAAGGTGTGATGAAGCAACAATGGCAGTGCTAGAGTGCCGAAGTCTGAGGTAGCACAGTGGATGTTGTAGCAGTGCGAGAGGCACAGAGCAGTTTGCAGTAGCGCAATGGCAGCAGAGGGAGAGCATCGGATAGTAGCAAAGGTAGCTTTAGCATCACGAGGTGTCTAGACTGACCAGGATGTCAGTTATTGGGTGAAGTCAATTACTTACTTCTTGGTAATTGAGTTGCAGTGCAACAGTTAGCAATGGCAATGGTATCGGCAGCATGAGCAACTTTTTGAGAGGGAGCTGTAGTACAGATGTAGCAGTTGCAGTGTCATGGGCAACAATACAGGAAGTAACAGTGTAGTGGATATGTGGCAGCAGGCCAAGCATCAACACAGAGGACCGATGCAGAAGATCAATGTGATGCTTCTATGGTGAAACATTGTTAGAGCACATTCCTCGCTAAGAGGGAGTGTTGATTTAGGTAGCATCAGATGTGCTTTAGCCTTGAAATTGGTGGAGAGGCTAAGGCACATGAGATCTCCAAAACCCATAAATCGTTTGAAGAAATTCCACCCGAATGAGGAGTTATTAAAATAATTAATATTTTTAATGGGTTCCTAAGTCTAAACTTAGGAAACTAAAAATATTAATGTGTATTAATAAAATATAGGTGAGAAAGTTCTAAGTGACGAGGATCAAGCTAGTTCTAATCTTAGCCATTGATTAGCGACTTAATCTCGGTCGTTGATTCATCAACAGGAAAAGTATAAGAGGAGGCTTGAGGGTCAATTGGAGATACACCGAGTGATCAAAGAATTTGATTTTCTGGGGCTAGGTTTGCTGAGGAAATTGAGTTAGTGATCAGAGTTGCAGTGAGGGGAAGTTCAACAAGAGATTTTCATTCGAGGCTGAAGAATACATAATAGAGAGGCAGCACACAGTGCAGGCCCTAGAAGGGATGACACAAAGGACGCAGGGGGCTAGTGACATAGCTTCTGGAGGAGTGACGTAGTTCTAGAGCAATGCTTGGAGTAGCTTTCGCTGTCTAGCATAGGGAACAACTGGAGTCGCTGTGGGGTTTGATCATCTGTTTGCTGATTTGCCAGAATATCTGTCTCCAGATAGAGGTACTATTGCCGAGGAAATTCTCTGTTGGGTGAGCCATTTCTGGCACCCTAGTTGTATTCACGAAATATGTTTAATAATACAAACCCTCTATATGTTGCACCAGTTTTCCCGAATTGGGTTTTTCCAGGGACGATTGTCCAAAAATAATGGTGTCCATTGTGTTATTGTCTTAGTTTATTTCAGTGCATGATCTGCATATTTGTGAAGGCTGCATTAGTGTTTACTTCGATGTTTATGCAATTAAATAACTTGTTAATGTAAATAACAAGTAGGAGATTGTAAACCAGTGATTACAGTAGTGGTTTCTGATGTGTTAAGTTAAGGAATTTTCACAAAGACTTCATCATAAGAGGGTTAAGTAGCTCATATAATTGCTTGGCAAGTCATTTAGTGTCTTATTGATCTATTTTGGTTCTTGCATGCTTGTCAATTATTGGATCTAGAGTGATTTACTTATCGTTGTCCTATAAGTCACATAAGTGGTTTTCATGCTCTAATTAGCCCATTGTGATTTATACTATTGAAATCTAACGTTTACTTGTCTTGTGTTAGATCTAAGAATTATCAACTTAGCACTAAAATCACTCATCTAACCTCTAATCTTATTGAACATCTTAAGCCTTGTTGGGCATATTGATATCTTGTGATCTAGGCCATATTGTTTCTTGATATCTAATTGTGTTGAGTTGGAAAGCAATAAATTGACATCTTGTTCTAATTGTGATCTAAATCATTAAAGAATCTATTTGGTTGCTTTGGCATTTAAATCTAATCAAATATCTCTTAAATAAGTGGCATTGTCTAAGGAACATAATTTCTTGCAATATCTTTGGCATAAGATTGTTGATAATCATCATTGGAATATCTTGAGCAAGTGTGATTGGTAATCATTGGCTAATTGTTAAGTAATTGTTTTAATTGCTATCATTGGTTAAGCATCTTGTGGATTGTTTACATTGGCACTAAGAAAATCGACACATTCTTGGTTGTAGAATTGTTTTATAATTCATCAGTAAGTACTCTTGTCATAATAAGTAATCATAACTTAAGCATTTAAACAATTAAACAATATCAACTCAAGGTTCACCTACATCCTTTGCATAATCATTCTAGGCCTAGTTACATTAACAATTTACCTCCAAGTATAAACTTGGTTGATAGACATCTTGGGCCACCCTTCTCATCTAGCTTGAGGAGCTTAGCAACTCTTAGGTGGTTAACACGGTGACCTTCCAGTCATTAGAGCCACAGTTTTTGCATTGCAGTGGCATCGGGTGATCAGAGCCTAACAGAAGGTATCATTAATCAAGCCTTTGCTTGCTTCTTGTTGGCCTCCTTCCCACAACCTACCCTGGAGCCTAGCTTCAAAACAGTTAAGGGAAGGTCATGGTTAGATTAGGCATTCAACTAAAAAGTAGCCAAGATCTTTGCATCACACCTAGGTCTTAGGATCTGCATCGCATATAGGTTAGTGAAGCATCTACGCAGCAGTTGTCCATCTGGTTACTTGGTCTTAATTTAATAATAAGAAAGAGTTTTGACTCCATAAGGCACTGGTCTCATATTTAAATTTAATTTAATCGTTAAGATCTTCTTAAATTTAACCAAGTAGCTAGGCCACTCAATTGTGTCTCTGGACTTGTTGGATACCAAATTGTCCCTTGCCCTCACGTTTCCATAGGGACTACCCCCCATAGCTTGTTGTTGGGAGACAATTAGAATGGAGAGGTCGGGGATTAGAGTGACAGCCCCCGACCTGAGTCATTGTCACAATGCCTGTACAATCTAAGCAACAAGAGGTACCAAATTGTCTGAGTTGCACATTGACTTGATTGGTTTGATACCAAGCCAGTCCTCAATCCATTAAGGAGGTTAAGTCAATGCAGACGATGGTTGACTTGGTCAAATCAGCTGAGTCTGAGTTTGAGTCAACCATTTTTTAGAACATTGGTGGGGGTAATCTGCCTTTAGAAGGCCAAGATATTATAATTTTGTTGGTTAAAGGGAAATAAATCTTTGGTCAAGCATGTTGTTGTCTTGTGCTGGGCCATAGATCATATTTATGCTTGGGCTTGCCACATCAAAAGCTGCTGGTAGATCTCTATTTTCAGATCTGTTCATACATTTTTTGGTGGACGGTTTTTTGTTGTAAAAGGATATTATGAAGAAGCATTCATGCCCTTTTTTTCCATGATATATTAAATGTTGTTAATGAAGATTATGGCTTCTTGTCACTCTCATTTGATGATATTTGCTGTTCTCTTTATTGTATTGGTTGCATCATGCACTGGTTGGATTTGAGTTGGTGATGACATCATATCTTAATGGCCTTATCATATGGTTCCTTGTGTTAGCATGGTTGAGATAATTGGTGATGTTTATGTATGATATTTCTTGGTGACTTCCCTTTGTATCAGCAGCTTCTTCACCAAGTTGTGCTTTACCTTCATTTACCCATAGACAAGGTGCTTAGTCTTGCTTGCCTTCTCGTTTTTTAGAAGAAAGATTATTAAACATAGAAAACGTTAATATGACTTTCAGATAGGTGCTAGTAGACATATAAGTGATTTGATCTTAGGGAAACCCCCATTGTGCCAGAAGAGAACTGGCCCAAAGTGACAGTAGTGGCCACTAAGGTGAGGATGGCACTTCTAAGTTTCCCTAGGGTTTGTACTTGGGTGATTTGGACTTATCTTGTGTGCAGATCTAGGAGGTAAAAAGCCTTACATATTAGCAAATATAAAGTTTCACGGATTGAAAGATATAGAATTTTTGTCTTTCTTTTTGGTGTAGATAAACAACAAAGGGAGAAGCATTTTTTTGGTTGCTCATTGCCAGCTTCAACATTATCACTGCTTCTAAAGTAATTACACTTTTGATCACATTCTTAATGTGTTTTCAATGTGGATAATGAAAGAATAACATAATGCATATCAAGGCAGATTTGAACAAATTAATAATGGTTCAGAAAAATATCCTTCAATCTAGTTGTAGTTCACGGCAACATTTCATAGTAGATTGAATTCGCTACAATGAAGGGCCATGTGAAAATTCTATCACTGCATCAACTGATTTACTTTTCCTACTTATTTTATCATAAGTTATTCATGAAATTACTTCAACAAACATTAAAAAAAGAATTGCTGCAGATATCACACCGTAATATAGAAATAAACTTATGCACAGATTGACACAGTTATTTTGGACTAATGTCCTCAGAAAAACCCAATGTGGGAAAACCGGTGCAGCAAGGGATGATTCTATTATTTAGCAATTTTCTAGTACAACAGGGTGCCAAGCTGGCTTACCCACAGATAGACAAATTTCCAGCACTTCTTCTGAACCTAGCGTAGGCCCTACTGACCTTTGCATCAGCCTAAAACCCTCTTGCATAAGCCTGAAACCCTTCTGCGCAGCCTCTTTGGCCTTCTGTGTCACTTTTGCAGCCTCTGCGTGGATGACGCAGGCCCTTCTGCCTCTGCGCAATCTCTGTTGCCTCTGCTCTGATCTCCCGTCTCTCTGTTCCGTACTTGCAGCCTCCTGACTACTCTCCAGACCACTGGTTCAATTTCTCAGCAAACCCCGCTCCAGAAATTGAACTGACTGGTCTCCCTCAGTGTGTTCTCCAAGTGACCCTCAAGCCTCCTCTTATACTTTTGTCGTTGACAAATCAACGGCCGATATTAAGTCCCTAATCAACGGCTAATATTAGATCTAGCTTGATCCATGTCTTTTGGACCATTCTAACTCAGTTTCATATTAATACACATTAATATTTTATTTTCCCTAAGTTTAGACTTAGGGTCTCCATTAAAAATATTAACTATTTTAATATCTCTTGAATTGTTTAGAATCTGCCCAAATCCTTTCTAGGTATTGGGGATCTCATGTGGCCCAACCTCTCCACCAAATTTCGTGGCTAGAGCACATCCAATGCTACCCCAAATCAACAGACCATTTGTGTAGATCCATATTAACTTTGGATATATCAAGCACTAAAAGAGATAAGATATGTGGCAGTGAAAACCTTTTTGGGGGAACAAAACTTGAGGAAGGTTTATAGCTTGAGGGATTTGATCCCTCACGATGCTTGATATAGCTTGAGTTAAGATGGATTTATGTTGGTTTATCCATAAAAATAGCACCTCTTGCACTGAATGTTGACTTACTAATATCTATATTTGGGATAAACTATGTGGAGTGTTTACTATTCAACTTTCAAGTACTATGACCCATTTCCTATGAATGTCATTCACTAATCACCATTTGCTTATAAACTTGAATAGTCCACTTAGCACTCATTCGAAAATGACCATTTTCTAATGAGCTAAGTGTACTATTCAAACTCATGAGAAGTTGGTCATTAGTGAATGATGGTCATGGGAGATGGGTCAAATTTGGTTTTATTAAACAATCTACGGAGTTAATCTTGAAAAGCGATATTTTGTAATGTTGGACTATAGAAGCTTCCCACATGATTAAATAAAGGTTGACTTAGTTGTTTTGATATTTTCTAAGCTACATAGTATTTATATAGAAAAATCTACTTGCAAAATCTTGTTCAATCAAAAAATTCATTTTTAACAGATATGAGCTCCAGAATAACAATTTACGTGTTTTTGGGCACTTATTTTCATAAATTTTTAGTGGTAGGGTCTATGGTCTCCATGTCATACTGTAAAATGAAGAAATTGCATTTCCTACATTTAAAGCTTTAAACACTGGCTTCCTAGCCATATTCTAAAAAATGGTATGATAGGATGACATTTCTTGTCATACTCAATGTGTTTCTCATCTTGGAAACATTTCCTAGTAGGGCAACCTTTTTGTAACATGGTATGAGACTCTTGTGACAATCATTTTTGATGTGGAAAAATGAAAGTTTTTCTTTTCTCTTTACAGGCAAGGATTAGGAACACAATGTCTTGGAAGGATCATGCTATCCCATTGGTAAAAGAATTTTGTTGTATGCAATAGAGATGGAGTCATGTGTTCTTGTGTAGAAATGTGACTTAGTGTAGACGAGTGAAAAAAAAAGTTGGTGCATTTGAGACCACAGGATGGTGCTAAGATAAGATAATATAATATGAGATAATTTTATTAATGTCCAAAATTGCCATTGATGTAGGTCAATGGGATTGCCAAATACAATGATGTCAATCCAAAGTGGGAGCCCAAAAATGACTCCTAAAAAAATTAAGATCTAGAAAGTAAACCCAAAGATGGCTCCTATAAAAAGAAGATGTAGAAACTAAAGCATTGATCTAAGCTAAAGCATGGGAACAAAACTCTAGAAGCAAAGAGTAGATCTGAATGATGTACAAGGTGCATGGACCAAAAATATGGGGTGCCCATAATGCTAGCACATCAGGGTCTGCTGGAGTGCCCATAAGACAGATGATGTGAACCTTATAAGGCCCTAATTGAGGACTCAACTAACACTAGTAGGACTCCATGTGTGGCCAGAAGGTCTGGTTAAGTGGCTTTGAATGTCCTAGTGGCCAACTCTACATGATATAACCTCTACAAAACAAAACTCAGCCAAAAGTGCTAATAAAAGCAAGGGGTTAGAACTTAGAACACACAAAGTGGGATGAGGAGATAATGGCTCTTTGATGATTAGGTGATTCTCCTCTACAAATTTGTGCAACATGTATGTAGGGATCTGAAGCACATATGTGTATATATAAGATAAATGACGTGAACCTTATAAGCCCCTAATTTGAGGACTCAATTAACACTAATAGGATTCCATGTGTGGCCAAAAGGTATAGGTAAGTAGCTTTGAATGTCCTAGTGGCCAACTCTATATGATTTGACCTCTACAGAACAAAACTCAGCAAAAATTGCATGCAAAAGCAAGGGGTTCGAACACACAACGTGGGATGAAGTGATAATGACTCTTTGTTGATTAGGTGATTCTCCTCTACAAATTTGTGCAACATGTATGTAGGGATATGAATGATCCGAATTTAAACAGGAACGCAACAAATTACAGATATAACCATAAATACAGAGATGCAACAGAAATAACACTTCCTTTTGATTAATATCAAATAATGAAATATGCTTACAAACAGTATGGAAATGAGACTAGCTCGGCGATGATAGCTTATCTCTGAGAAGAGATGTGGTGGCTATATGCCTCTGAACTGCGTTGCAATGAGGCTCAAGGGCCTTTTTATTATTGAACAATAAAATCAAACCCTAAGCAACCAAAACCCTAACCCGAGGAGATGTAACACCAAGAGTTTATGAGCCCTGTTGGGGTTAGTTGGGCAGCCAACTTCTCGTGGTCGTGACTTGGTCATATTATCTCCTTTTGACGCGCATGATATCCCGTTGGAAAGATCTCTCCGAGGACTATGATGAAAAAATGACTTATGCGAAGTCGCTGGTGGTAGATTGCCAAAAAAATGTCTTTTAGGGCCTCAAAACGGCTTCGGAAGTTTAGGACCTGAAAAATTGCGGAAAATAGTAAGCTATGCTACAATTAAGGAAACTGGAAAACTGAAAGAAACAATGGTGTGGGTCCAAGTGGAATTGGTGGGTGGCCACCAATATCCACCTCGATCAATGAAGTACATATTGATATGTGTGTATGGGTCTTTCTTGGGTTTGTGTGATTGCATGATAAGTCCATGTTTTGTTGATATATATTGCTCATTTGATATAGAATCAAATTTACTTTATGCTATACTTTATACATATGTATTTGTGTGGGAAGGTCCATACGGCGAGTTGTTCGTGCAAGCTCAACCTATGTCATAAACCTTGCTATTATATTTACTTTATGCTATACTTTATACATATGTATTTGTGTGGGGAGGTCTATATGGGGAGTTGTTCGTTCAAGCTCAACCTATGTCATAAACCTTGCTATTATACATTGCATGTGGTATCGCTCCATGTTTAGTAGGCTGGAAATTGTTGTGGCTATAAAAATGTTTTTAGTTTGTGTTTCCCCTTCGTGATAACTACCTTAGAAACACAGTGTGCTGAGTGTGATGCTGCTGCATGTACAAGTTTCTTGTTCCAGTTCCTCAGATCTAGGTCTGCTTTTCTCCTCCACTCCATCACACATATGTGCTATAGATTTATTCTGCAGTGGGATATTATTTCCTGCTTCTTAGACACTTCGTTTCATATGCACTAGCAGACACTATTCCATGGTCATTTCTTCCAGTTCTTATGATTCCATGTGTAGTTTCCTGGCTTAAAGTGGTGTTGATGATTCTACTTGTTTGTAAAGTGTGATGCAGTTTAGATATGAAATGTTATTATCTTTTTTCCTGGTCTGCAGTCCAACAATTTATTTAAATATTTTGAAGATGTAACGTTATGAGGATATGGCTCAGGTGCTTTGATCAAGGAATATTATAAGATATCATCCCCGCTAGTTCTAGGCACCAAACCTCTTAGAAAGAAATAATGCATGATAAAGTCCTTGCTGGAAGAAGCCAGTAAAATAGAGTTGGATAAGATGATTTTAGCAGGGATAATATTTCCTATCATGATCATATTGTAAATTGAGTTCCTATCAAGAAAAAGAGTGGAGATATTATTCTTTCTGTTGATTTTTGTAATAACCAGATAACTGAAATACAAGAACCGTAAAAATTTGATTACCTACTTGAACTGTTGTCAACTGATCTGTTGTCTGCTCCTGTTCTCCTGTTGAAGCTGATTCGATTACAGGGAAACCAATTCCTCCCAGCCAATCCAGCAAGCTTCTGTGAAGCTTACTGCCCCTGTGCCTAGAACCTCAGGTCAATGCAAGCTCTCATTCCTCGATCTTTCTCTGCCCTCTGTCCTCCTCTGTGTTTTTCCTCCCCGCCTTCTGTTCCTTCCAGCAGTTTATAACTACGGGTATGGCGGTGGCCGCCCTCCCGCCTGCAACCACCGCCTCCCTCCATGCTGCCACGCTTCTGTCCACGTCCCTCAGACCAGAAGCTCCTTCATCATTTATTACGAATTCCCTTATTACAGATTTTGCCTTTATAACATATTACATTTAGTTTATTTGATTTAGGTATTTAATTTTTAGATTTATAAAGTTTGGTTTGTATTTTTTTTTTGATATAAGGTTTGTTATATCTAAATATAAAGTTTATTAATATTATTTTAAATATAAAGTTTATTAATATTATTTTAAATATAAAGTTTATAACTTTATATTAGTTAATTATTTTTATTATTTCTTAACTTTTATAGATGGTTGTTACATACACTCCCTCTTCAGAAAACTTCATCCCGAAGTTAGAGTTTTATCTTATCTGATTACGTATGATAGTAATTAGTACCCCCCCTCTTAGCTTTAAAATTTTATTCTAATATCAAGAGACTAAAAACAAAATTAGAGTTTTAGGTTTATGATTTTAATGAACATATCCTGCTCCATCCCAGTGCCCAAGCTATTCTAAAATCAACCTATCCTTCTTAATCTCTTCTGCTCCCATCCTATCCATCCTCTATTGGAGTATGCCATGGCGTCAGTTTTACTGACCCAACCATTCATAAACTCTAAGGTGACAGCGTCGGTTATACCGACCTGATTCCCAGTAGGCATCCGGCAGTCATCATCACACGTCTAGGGGAGCGTGACTCGCACAGTCCTCCCATGACTCCAGGGTTCAGAGGATAAACGATGGGCAACACCTCCACCCCTCCTCGTAGAACTTAGGGTGAACACCCTATCATAGAATCACTTGGAGCTTTAATTGTTCTGAGGTTCTGTCATCACGTGGTCATCCCAGTAATCGAATCATTTACTTTCATCTGCAATTATACACTCACTCATGCATTCGGAAAATGTGCATCAACATATTCAAAATAACTTAAGTTCTATTCAGTATAACCTATTTTTACCATTTTCTATGCATGTCTTTTGAATTCCATCTAAAATGTAGTCATTTCCTGAGTTCTATTGATCATATTTGATATGTAAAAATAAAACAAATTTACAATATCTAAATTTCTATTAGAAGTAAAACCCTTTAACTGGCTTAACTTTCCTTTGACAACTATAATTTAATAAATTGAACCACATATATTGTTTTGGTATCCATGTACCAGCAGAAGTTAAACATATATTATGTCACACAATCCCACGTTTATTTATAATCATTCAAAATGGTCCTGGTTCTCTAGTTGCAGTGAAGTAAAAGAATATATACAAAACATAGTTTAAAATCCTTCAAAATTGACATAGTCTAGGGTATCTTTGACATATGTCCACTGTATTTTCCCAAGTTGCGAACCCAGGACTATACTTGTCCCATTGGACCTTAACTTGGTCCACCAGGCGGTTCCTGAGCTGTCGAACCCTACGTTCCAGAATACGTAAAGGTTCGACCGATATGACTCCCTCGTTCGATACCTGCAATTCCTTCCATTGAAGGTTATGAGATAGATCAGCTATATAATGTCTTAATACAGAAACATGAAATACATTATGAATTTTATGCAGGTGAGGTGGCAGGGCAAGACGATAGGCAACAGGTCCCACTCTTTCCATGACTTTAAATGGCCCAATAAATCTGGGCGATAACTTTGTCCCTTTTCTGAATCGAATAGTACTTTTATTTGGCTTGATGCGGATAAAAACTTGATCCCCTACTTCATACCGCCTATCAGTTCTGTGAGCGTCAGCATAACTTTTCTGTCTATCCTGAGCTTCCTTTAATCGCTGTCTAATCTGACTGACCTGCGCTTCCATTTCATGGATTAATTCAGGTCCTATGATTACTCGATCTTCTAACTGGTCCCAACTTAACGGTGTTCTGCAAGGTCGGCCGTATAAAGCTTCAAATGGAGGCATCCCAATCGAGCTGTGGTAACTGTTGTTGTATGCGAATTCCACTAAGGGTAAATACCTTTCCCAGTGTGATTGCTGATCCATTACATACATCCGCAACATGTCTTCAAGCACTTGATTTACCCTTTCAGTCTGCCCGTCAGTCTCAGGATGGTAAGCAGTGCTTAAATTCAGCTGAGTACCTAAGGCTGTCTGCATGCACGTCCAGAATCTGGAAGTGAATCGCGAATCTCTATCGTATATAATCTTCTTAGGTACTCCATGAAATCTGATAATTTCGTTTATGAATACCCGAGCTACATCAGCAACATCATAAGTATCCCTTACCGGAATAAAATGGGCGCTTTTTGTTAATTTATCCACCACTACCAGAATGGCATTGTGTCTTTGAGAAGTAAGAGGTAGTCCAATGATAAAATCCATAGAAATGGTCTCCCATTTAGACATAGGAATGTCGTGGGGTTGTAAGAGGCCCGCTGGGTGACAATGATCGGCCTTTACTTGCTGACATTCCAGACATTTTGCAACAAATTGAGTGATATCGCGCTTCATACCTGGCCAAAAGAAGAGCTTCTTGGTGTCTGCATACATTTTCCCTACTCTAGGATGAGCACAATAAACTGCTCTGTGGGCTTCCCCAAGAATGGTATCTCGAAGATCTTTATCATCAGGAATATACATCCTTCCATGAAATCGTAAGATTCCGTCGTTTTCTAGTTCATATCCCTCGAACTTCGATTCCTTGGCCCCTTTTCCCTCTAGACTTGCTCTCACTTTTAAATACCAGCTATCTTTTATAAGATGATCTAGTACTCGATGTCTTAAGTGGTGCTGATCCTCTTGAGTCAGGGCGTGAATTCCTAGAGAACGAGTTTCGTCCTCTCGTGTTGGTTCCTCTCGAATTACTCCCTCCACTAGCGGTCCTTCAAGATGCCCAGGGGCTGGTGTTTGATGATCCCGCGGCTATAGTGTTTACTGTCATGGGAACTCCCGCCCCAATATTTCTTGGGGCAAACCTGTTATCGTAAGGTGGCCTCGAGCTACCCCCTCTGAAGGAGTTCCGGGGAGTCTTTCCTGGAAATCCTGATTGGACAAGCCCTGTTGGCCCCATATCCTTTTTGACCCCTATGTGCTCTTCTGCATAACGACCACATTCGACTGCCTCGACTACTGATGATGGCTTCCACATGCTTACCAAGGCTCTGATGCGAAGATTTAACCCAAATATGAAGCGTTCAGCTTGACGTTCATCCGAGTCTAAGTAGTGAATGTACTTCACAAGCTCCATAAACCTTATCTCGTACTCTTCCACTGTTTTATTTCCCTGAATTAACGTATAAAAGGCTCTTGCTTGCTGTTGTTGAAAGTATGGAGGTAAATACTTTGCGCGAAACCTTTCCTCAAATAGTTCCCAAGGGGCATTATCTGATGTAAGGTGTAGCTGCTTTTCTAGATTTCCCCACCAAATCAAAGCACTTTCCTTTAGTTGGAACACGGCAATTTTTGCTTTTGCCGAAGACGAATATTCTCTTAACCTAAAGCATCTGTTCGTTCCTTCCAACCATGCTTCCGCGCGTTCACCTGCTCGGCCTCCTGAGAATTCTGGGAGTCTAATTTTCTGAAGCTCCCTAGAGATGTCTTCTTCTGACCTTTTGGGCTCAAAATTCTTTGGTTCTGCTGAACCAGTAGCCAAATGTGGAGATTCCTCTTTGGTTTTAGCCTTAGTGGATTCTTTTAATGTCTCCAATAAGGCTTCCAAGGAGTTCATTATCACAGTCAACTCTGGCGCTGGGGTGATTGATGTTGATAATGGTCTAGGTGGTGACGATGGGGATGATGATGGCGACGACGGTGGCATTAATGGTGGTGATTCTGCCCGATCACGTCGTCGTTGCTCATACGTCTTTACCATTGTAATGGTTCCTGAACACATAATAAAATTTTATCAAAATTATGATGTAGACAACCGAGTTTTAACACGTAAATTTCTTTTGCGACTTCACATTCAGAAACGGGTATAGTTTTGCTATTTTTACCCGCTAGGCAGATCTTACTGGTACCGAGGTCAAGGAGGGTGGTCTTGCGACCTCCTTGTCCTAATGCAGGGTATTCTATCCTAATATGAAAAATGCAGAAGTGTATGGTTATTAGCTCCTAAGGTAAGACATCTAAAGTTTATTTGCCTAATAACACTCATACAAAATAAATGTTAAATATCTCGTTTACAAAGTACGTCGGTAACATACTAGATCACCATGATACCTGCTTCTTGTTTTTTTTTTTGATAAGAGATGCTTTTGCACCCCCTTCTTGTACTCTATGAGTCTCATTGACCTAATTTTGAGGTTTTTGTTTTTATTTTTATTTTTTATTTTTTGGATATTAATATACTGATCTTTATCTTATTGTTGTACACCATGTACTAGGTTTGAAGAGAAATTTGCTTATAATCAACCAGATTATAAATTACTATATATATTATATATATATATATATATATATATATATATATTTGAAGTTTCATAGGAAGTACAACATAATGACCAAGCGAGGAAAGCTTGTGGCTAAAAGAGTGCATTTAGGTACATTCACAATTGCAGTGCTTGTTGACAACATTAGCAAATTTTGTTGTAAGGTCAATCTGTGAAACCAAGTTAGCAAGCATTAATAACAACGTGAGACATTTCATACCGAACTTTTATGCCGATCTATAGTGATCTATGACTTTTAAAAGAGATAAAATATATCTGCAAGATTGTCTCGTTGAGTCATTAAGAATTGCATTCATGTCTTCTGCAATGTATTTATTTTGAATTCTGCTTCTGATAAATGACATGACAACACTCAAAAGAAAAAAATTTATCAAAAGATCTGAAGCAATGTAAGAGTTGCATCATCTTCATCATGACAGATCAAGCATCAAAGGAGGTTATCCTCAGGCATTTCTAGTTACATCATAACTTCAGGTCACATGAGGTTTGACTTTTGCATGAAGTAGAGATAGCATCATGTTTGGATTTAGACTTATATCAGCGTCATACGTACAAACAATGTATTGGTATGTGTGTGACATCCTTGCAGTCCAGAGGTGGTTACCGTATTTTGGACTTCAAATTCCTTGTTGCTCAAATGAAGAAAGAGGCACAGTTCTCCTGATGTTTCTAGGAGAATTAGGACAATGGATCATTAGTTAGATCTCATCAAAGGAATCAGTGAGAAGAGTTGGACATGCAAAAATGCAAGTAACGATGATGATCAAATAGCAATCAAGAAAATATATAAGACTTTAGCCAAAGAAGAGTTACCGTTTTGCCAAACTAAACTTATCGATATGTGCATTGTTTTGTTTGGAATCCTTTATTTCTAATATGATTAATGTAAGTAAATGCAAGTAATCTTTTACCAGCAGCTTCATCTTCCATTCAACGAAAATTAGGCTCCATTATTCATCCTTCGTATTGAACTGTTCAACTTCTTAAAAATTGAGAACATTTCTAAATTGAAGTCACCTGTGTCATTAATCCTCCTTTTTATTGAACTGTGTTTCTTTTTCATATTTATTAGCGATGGTTTCTCCTCTTCATGAAATTGTTTATTTCCTATTATACTTACTAAAGTTATTTCCTCCCATTTATTAAATTGTTTACTTGTACATACTGTTAAAAATCAACTTGAATATATATATATATATATATTTTTTATTCTTTCTATGGAACTGTGTTTAATACGTATCTCTTGACTCCTGTTTCTTTGCTTTTGAAAATTCAGCTTATATTTATATTGTAAAAAAATAAATAAAAAAAATAAAAAAAAAATACATGTACATCGGGAATGACACATCCAGGAGTCAAAGAGCAGTTACAAAAGGCGTCCCTAGCAAGATAAAGAAAGAGAGAAAACATATCTGCTTTGGCTTAACTTGCCGAGCATCCATATCTTTCCTTAAAATGGCATTCCTAAGTGAAATCTAGCTAACCAAATCCGGTATAAATGCAGTTACTCCCAAGTTGAAGGGTAGAGATATACTCCATCCCATATATTTTCTAAAAATTCATCTTCTGGATATACAAATAAGAATGATATCTCATAAATTGCTACATATATACTCTTTCATAAGCTTTCATCGATGTTTGTAGACTTGAAGTACCAAATTTTGGCATCAGGTTGTGGACAAATTTGAGTAGGTATTAATAAAGAAAACAGGAGAGTTGAGATGCACCTCACTTGCCGATACTACTTACTGATCTTGAAATTTTTATGATGGTTACCTATTGTGTTTCTCCCAGTACTCAACGACATTGAGACCGCTGAAATCAAAGGTGCTGCCAGAATATTTCAACAATTCAAAGCCTGCATCGGTTTCCGAAAGGAGAGCTTCGCTTTGTTCTGGGCTCAAATGTAACGAACATAATTGGTCCTTAAGGGCTTCTTTGCCTAATTGCGTGCCAGCAAAGGCAGCCACAGCCTTGCACAGCTTGGGCCATTCCAATAATCTCAAACTGTCGGTAAAATTGGCCGAATACGAGCCAGAGTTGTCCGCAACTTCAAGATTGATATATTTAGGCCTTCCATTTAACTTATTGCATACAAAAACGAGTCGATGGTACTTGCAGGGATTTCACTTTCGAAATCTCCACTGTAAATTTGATTTGTAAAAACATTGGCGGAGTGAGGACGTAGTAATTGGGTGCTTTGCTGTGTCAGAGAACTTGGAATGAAAAATCGAGCATGTCGGTGTGTGAGTAGACGCAATTGAGTGCATTGTGCGATGTGGAAGAGAGAGAACCCAATTAAATATGGATCCTTCACGGTTGGGGAGAAGATGGGAGAGATTCGACGTATATTCGAAGGAGAAGCCCTGGAACTCTGGAGGGTTCAATACACGCTGAGCTGCATACGAAATGCAGCGCGTATGTTTCTGACGCTGGACAAGAAAAACCCTTGACGTATTTTCGGAGGAGAAATGGAGAAATCCGCGCCCCTAACTCAAGCACAAAATTTGTTCCACGGAGAAAATTTTGTGGAGTGCCCTGACTAGAAGGATGATCAGGTGTGTGACAAAAGTCGTGTTATAGGAGTGTTCGAAGATGCATATATCTCCCAAATCAACAGGAAAAACCTAGAACAAAGAGCGCGAGGGTTCTGTTGCTAAAGTTTTCACGTAACAGACTCAGCCACACAAAAAAAAATTTACATGAGCGTAGGCCTATACAGTCGAAGGGTTTGAACATCAAGCTTTGATACCATGTGTAAAAACCAGGAAACTGAAATACAAGAACCTTAAAATTTTTTGAATACCTACTTGAACTGCTGAGCGCTGATCTGCTGTCTGCTCCTGTTCTCTTGCTGTCTCCTCCTGTGAAGCTGATTCGATTACTGGGAAACCAATTCCTCCCAGCCAATCCAGCAAGCTTCTGTGAAGCTTACTGCCCCGTGCCCAAAACCTCAGGTCAATGCAAGCTCTTCATTCCTCGGATCTCTCTCTGCCCTCTGTCCTCCTCTGTGTTTTTTTTTTTCCATCCTTCTGTTCCTTCCAGCAGTTTATAACTACGGGTATGGCGGTGGCCGCCCTCCCGCCTGCAACCACCGCCTCCCTTCATGCTGCCACACTTCTGTCCACGTCTCTCAGACCAGAAGCTCCTTCCTCAGTTCATCACGAATCGCTTTATTACATGGTTTTGCCTTTATAACATATTACGTTTAGTTTAATTGATTTAGGTATTTAAATTTTAGATTTATAAAGTTTGGTTTGTATTTTTGACATAAGGTTTGATTTATAAAATATAAAGTTTATTAATATTTTTAAATATAAAGTTTATTAATATTATTTTTAAATATAAAATTTATTAATATTATAACAAATATAAAGTTCACAACTTTATATTAGTTAATTATTTTTATTATTTCTTAACTTTTATAGTTGGGTTGTTACATGAAGTCCAAAGCTTGATGTGAGCTTTAGTTTTGGACATACACAACGGTGTTGGCAGATTCTCCCCATAAGAACTTTGGAAGACCTTGATCATGAAGCATAGCCCGAGTGTCTTCAATGATAGTACGATTCTTCCTTTCGACAACACCATTTCGTTCAGGAGTATATGTGGTGGTAGTCTCCCTGTTAATGCTTGCTTCTATACTATAGTTTTTGAATTTATTAGACTCATATTCAGTCCCATTATCGGTCCTGTATTTTGATCTTCTTCCCTGTTTGATTCTCGACCAAGGCTTTAAAAGAACAAAACCATTTGAATACTTCATTCTTCTTCTTTAAGAAGTAGATCGATGTCTTGCGAGAGAAGTCATCAACAAAAATAGCATAAGACAAATATCCACCCAAAGATGTCATGGGAAACATACATGATATATCAGAATGGACCAATTGAAGAATATCAATGGTTTTAGTCCCTGACAAACACCTTCATGATTTAAGTTGAATTCGGGCATCCCTGTGACCGTCTTCCTTACGTCGGGTAAGGCTTTGAATTGAAGGTGAGCAAACCTTCCATGCCATAATTCAGGTTGAAGAGAGGTGTCACAAATCATTGATCCCAATGGACTTCCTCCAACCTAATAGAGACCTTCAACCCTGAATCTAATAGTGAATGCATTTCTTGGGTTCCTTTGCCAAAGACGAACCTTCCCATCAATGAATGTCACCTTGAAACATTTATCTTCCATCGCAAAAATAGAAACCAAGTTCTTTTTCAGGTCAAGTACATATAGCACTTCTTGTAGGTGAAGGGTTTGACCTTGATTTAAGTGAAGAGTAACGATCCCAATTCGTTTCACGGGATAGGTGGCATTATCCCCAAGTATATTCTCCATGTGCGTCTTCTTTTCAACCAAGTTTGAGAGAGCTTCTTTGTACCCAATGAAGTGCCTTGAGACACCACTATCAATCAAACAATGGTCCCATGTATCTGGTGGAGAGGCGATGGAGAGGGCCAAAATAAGAATAAATTCTTTCTGCTTTGCAATATTAACTTCATCATACCTAAAGTTTCTCGACTTCTTGGAAGGATGACTGCCTCCATTTTGAGTCGCAGGAGCACTCCTCTTTCCTTTGTTATTGAACCTGTTGTTCCTTTGATGGCCATTGCCTTTGAAGCTGTTGATATTATTGTCATCATCTCTTGGAGTATCCTTCTTGTGAGGATATTCTCTAGCGAAGTGGCCAAACCTGTTACAATTGAAGCACCTTCCTTTCCTTCCTTCTTTGAATCCTGGCTTGAACCCTTGTCCTTGATTCCTTGGACCAGCATTGTTCCTTCTCTTAGAATGAGCGAAGAAGGCAGTAGGATTGTTTCCATTTGAGGGCTTGTCTCTTTCCATCATCCTTATTTCTTGTTGAGTGCTTTTGGCCAATAGTTCAAATCCCGGAATCCTGTCATTGTTGAGGATGGTAGTCTTAAACACATCCCAATCTCTTGTAAGGCCACCAAGAGCAATAAGAGTAAGCTCGCTATCACCAATGACTTCTTCAATAGATAGGAGATCATTCTTGATCTCGGTAATCCTCATGAAGTAGGATTGGATGGATTCTCCTCTATCCATCTTGATGTCTTTCAACTTGTTCTTGAGAAAGAGAACTTGATTTGCATTATTTACTTTGAACATCCCAACCAACTTGTCATACATCTCCTTAGATGTTTCCAAAACAGAAATATCGACAACTAAAGGCTTATGAATGGAATAAACAATAATCTTCTTAGCTTTTACCTCACCTTTCTTCTGCTTGGTTTGTGCAATGCATTTGAAGGAGGCTCTGCTATTCTTCCTTTGACATAGTCCATGGCATCATTCTCTTCCAAAGTCATCTTCCATACATGATAGTCGGATTTGTCCTTGAGCTTGTCCTCGAATTTGAAGAAAGATATAGTCGTCATTAGGATTAGATCCAAGTCCTTGTCCAACAACTTCCCTTAGTGATTGCTTTGCTTCACTCTTGCTTGGGCTTTGTCTTCACTTGAGCTCTGGTACCATGTTAATTTTAGACAACAATGGTATGTTCTATAGTTAAACACAATTTACTTCAATGTTCCTTTAGCAGCCCAATGACAATTTCCAATTATATCCAGTAGCAATCACATTAACTTATAAATATTTACAGTAAATGCTGATAGAACATAAAATCATGTGTAGAAGAGAAGCCAAGACAAGAGGACATAAGATGTGGCGGATGCTAGGGACAAACCCCAATGTGGGGAACCCTTTGTCCAAATCTTCTTATTATTCTTCAATAGTTCAGCAAAGAGAGAGATTACAAATATCATAAATACAAGCCCAAAACAGATCTACCAGATCAACAGTTAATGCAACCCTAACCAGAAAGTCAGCGGTGGTCAAAGCTGTCTTGAAATGTCCTCGAAGTAGCTCGGTCAAAAACAGTCCAATTCGGCCTTCCAGGAGAGTCAAAGTCAATCCAAAACAATTCAGTCAAACACTATCAAAGGAGAGAGAAAAACTGTTGTAATTTTTTGGCATTCTAGTCCAGAAATCGAGGTCAACGCTGGTCAAATTCCCCTTGGTCAATGCTGGTCAACGCTTTGAAACTTCGGCCTGTTTTGATTTAGAAAAACTCAGCATCCTGCCACATGTGCAAAGAAGAGAAGCTGCCTCCAAGAAGTATGAACCAAACAAGAGAAGAGAGAGATGATGTGATGTGTGATGAGTGAGTGTCCAAATGAGGGAAGGGTCACTCCTATTTATATAATTCGTTGAGGGTGAGGAGACGCATCTATTGGGCTTCATGAGCCTACATTTAACTGAGGTCGACCTTGACAATTTTCCATAAGAAGAATAAATTCATAAATCCATTTCTGCTTGTCAGAATGAGATGATCTTTAAATCAAAATTGTACCTCTCCGAAAGAGGAATCCAATGCAATACTCATCTCCATCATATGAGTTGTCCTAAGGTGTAAATTGCCCCTAGTTGCCAATTTTGACAAAAATAGATGGAGAAGGGAAATATCATTGGGCCAAATTGCAATTAAGTGTTGAAATTTCTAAGTCTAACCCGTTAGAAATTCTTCTTGTACTATCTGGTTTATTTCACCTACTTGTTTAATTACTTAACAAGTTATTTAACCATATAAATACTGAAAATAAACACAAGTACAGTCTCAACCATCTATAGATCAACAACTGAAAGAAATAGACAAACACACAAGGGACACTGTTATTTTTGGACAATCATCCCCGGAAAAACCCAACTTGGGAAAACTGGTGCAACAGTTTTGAGGGTTTTATTATTAAGTAGCTTTCTAAGTACAATTGGGTGCCAAACTGGCTCACCTGACAATGAAATCAATCTAGCGGTAATACTCCTTTCAGAAGTAGATATTTGGCAAGTCTACTCCACGAAAATCTCTCGAACGCCTCTTTGAGGCTCCGCGTCAACCCTCCTGCCCTCTGCATCAGCTTAGAACCCTCTGCCTTAGCCCTCTAATGCTCTGCACAGGCTCTTTGGCTCTCTGCATCACTTACGTAGGCCCTAGTAGCCTCTGCGCAATCTCTCTGGCCCTCTGCGTGGCTTCTGTTGGCTCTGCATAGCCTTCTCTGCCTCTGCGCTTGTCCTTTGGCACTATCTCTACCTCTCTTCCTTGCACTCTCTACCCCTCGCTGCAACCCTGGTCACTGGTTCGATTTCTCTCACCAAACCCCGCTCCAGAAAATCGAACTGATTGATCAACTTGGTGTATCTCCAACTGACCCTCAAGCCTCCTCTTATACTTTTTCTGTTGAGTCTTCAATGACTGAGATTAAATCTCTAATCAACGGCTAAGATTAGATTTGGCTTGATCCATGTCATTTAGAACATTCCCACCTAGTTTTATATTAATACCCATTATATTTTTATTTCTCTAAGTTTAGACTTAGGAACCCATTAAAAATATTAATTTTTTTAATATCTCTGTAATCGGGTGGAATTTCCCTAAACCCATTCTCGGTCTTGGAGATCTCATGTGCTTTAGCCTCTCCACCAATTTTAATGGCTAGAGCACATCCGATGCTACCCAAATCAACACTCCCTCTTAACGAGGAATGTGCTCTAGTAATGCTCCACCACTTAACATCACCCTGATCATCTAGCACCAGTACCTGTGTTGATGCTTGGCCTGCTACCCAACATCCTCTACACTATTGCCTCCTGTACTGCTGCCCATGGCTCTGCCACTGCCACTGCCACTACTATATCTGTATTGCATCTCCCTCTACAGCTGTGCTGCTACTGGTCCTTCCTCCCAACACTACATCTGCACTGCATCTCTCTCTCATCATGTTGCATCATGCTGCCCATAGGACTACCACTGCTACTGCTGCACTGCAACTTAGTTACTGAGAAGTAAGTAACTGATCTACCGAACTATTGACATCCTTGTCGGGCTAGAAGCCCCCCTAATGTTGAAGCTCCCTCTGTTGCTATCCTGTGCTCCCTTTGTTGCCTCTGTGCCATTGCAACAACTTTGTGCCTCTCGCACTGCTGCAAACACCCATGTGCCTTTCTGCACTGCTGCAACCTCCTTTGTGCCTCTCGCACTATTGCAACCCTCACTGTGCTGCTACAAATCCCTGCACTCTAGCATTGTTCTACCGCCCCATCCACATCTTGCTTCTATCGACATCCATCATCTTGCTATTGTCTTTCTTGGGCTCCCGTAGTCGGATATGATCCAAGAGTTTGGGTGCCTCAAGGATCCTACCCCACATCTCCTGTAGTCCTCCTGACTACAACTCGTTGTCTCCCCATCTCTTCTCTAGAGGTGCATGAGTATTCATGGCACAGTCATCATCCGTCTCGGCTTCTTTCTTCGCCTTAGCCGGAGATGCCTTGGAGTCAGAAGCCTCTCCCTTATTCTTCTTCCTGGGACACTGGGTTGCATAATGACCCAACTCCCCACAATGGAAGCACTTCACTTTGGAGATGTCCTTCTTCCTCTTCCCCTGCTGTCACGCAGATGCCAAAGCTGCATCCACTTCCTCCTCTTTCTTGATTCGACCTCCTTTGCTGCTACTTGCCGCCTTGGTCAATCGTCTGATCTCTTCTTGGTGAAGAGCTACCCACATCTCTTCCCATTCTGGAAGATCAACTTTGCCCAAAATGCTTTGGACAAATGTCTCCCAATCCTCGGAGACTACATTCAGGGCTGTCCTCACCATGAATTCCTGATCCAGTGTGGCCCCTGTGGAAGTAAGTTGGTCCCGAATCTCTTGCAACTTGTTGAGGTATAGATCTATCTGCTCCCCCTTTTGCATCTGATACGACCACAACTGGTTCTCTAGTAGCATCTTCCTCTGCACGGAAGTGCCTTGATACAGTGTCGTCAAGGTATCCCACATCTCCTTTGCCATATTCTTCTCGGCAATATGCTAAACTACATGATCCTTGACCCCATCAAAGATTATGCACTTCACCTTAGCCATTGCATCCTCATACCTTTTGTTATTAGTTGGGTCGATTGGGATAGCAATGGCTCTGTCAGGCCAGGCAGTAACTCCATAAAACAAAAACTGCTTCGTGTATTATTCCATTAGGTAGGTCTTTGTTATATACAATAGGGAGTGACTGTTCAGTTCATCTCCCGATGACTGTTCACATTCCTAATTAATTATTACATAAAGTTCACCCAATCATGAAGATAGGTGGTCAACCATCCCCCCCTTATATCTAAAGGGATGTTGTGAGTCCAAGCATCATTCTGAATCGTTCAAGGCTTTTCCCTTCCAAGCGCTTTGGTGAAGATGTCTCACATGTTGCTCATTTGTGGAACATGACGGAGATGGATGTTTTGGCCTCCAACATGATGTCGAATCAATGATATTTAGTTTTGATGTTGCTTTTGTTCGATCATGGGAACTTTGGTTTCTTGGCAACTATTATTGCAGAGGTATGGTCAATCATGAGTGGAGTTGATGTACTTGTTTTTACCTGCAAATCTTCAAGAATTTTCCTGAGCCACACAATTTCTTTTGTTGCTTTAGCTGCTGCCACGTATTCTGCTTCTGTTGTGGAATCTGCTGGAACTGATTGTTTGCGTGACCTCCAGGGGACAGCTCCTGATCCAAGACTCATATCATATCCTGAAGTAGATACCCCAGTTTCTTTGTCTCCATCGAACTCTGAATCAGAGTATCCGATCAAACTGAAGTCATCCACCTGTGTGTACTTGATTCCAAAGTCGAGTTCCCTTCAAGTACTTTAGAACTCTTTTTGGAGCAGACCAATGTCCCTCACAAGGCTTTTGCATAAACCTGGAGAGGATTCCAATAGTAAATGAAATGTTTGGTCTGGTAGTATTAAGGTAGTTGAGACTTCCTACAAGCTGTCTATACTTTGTTGCATCCTCAAATTCCTTTCCTTCAATAGATGTGAGCTTTAAGTTTTGTTCCATTGGAGTAGAAAGAGGATTGCACTCTGTCATGCCAAATCTGTTTAACAAATCTCCAATGTATTTCTTTTGAGAAAGAAATATGGATTTTGGATGTTGGGTTACTTCAATGCCAAGATAGTAATGAACATAGCCCAAATCAGTCATTTCAAAACTTTTTCCTAATTCTTTCTTTATGGATGCAATATAGCTTTCATTGTTTCCTGTCATTAAAAGATCATCTACATATACCACAAGATATACA
>APFE031181789.1:0-22298 GCA_000404065.3 Pinus taeda
GGGTATAATAGCTTCTATTACCTTCTTCAGACATCTTTCCTTTGTTATGAGGGCATCTAGCAGCATAGTGACCAACTCTACCACATGAAAAGCATTTGAAAGGTAGCTTACCTTCGAACCATCCAGTTCCCCGTTCAAGATTCTTGACAAAATTTACCTCATCTTCTTCCTCTGACATGTATCCTGATGCTTCGAATGCGGCTTTTGATGGTCCCTCTTTTCGCATCTCAAAAGCAGTTAAGATTCTGTGAATCTGTGACATGGTGATTTTCTGCAGATTCTCCTTTTCTTCTATGGCAGACACTTTCAAATCAAATTTAGCAGATAGGGATCTCAAAACCTTTTCAACTAAGACAACTTCCTTAAATTCTTCACCCAAATTCCTCATACAATTTACAATCTCATCCATACGCAGGAAGTAATTAGCTATGCTTTCATTACTATACATCTTAAGATTTTCATATCGGATTCTGAGAGTTTGAAGCTTTGCTCTTTTTACCTGTCAATCTCCTTCGTAGCTTAGAATGATTTTGTCCCATATTTCCTTAGCTGATTTGAAATGCATGACCTTCGTAAATTCTGATTGTGTCAAACTTCCTAATAAGACAGTAACAGCTTCGGCATTGAGCTCATATTGCTTTCTCTCTGCTGCATCTGTAGGAATTGCTGATGGGAATTTGTATCCACCTTCTACAATTCCCCAAACTTCTACTCCAAGCGATTGTAGATATGTTGTGGTTCTTATCTTCCAGTGGGTAAAGTTGTTCCCGTCAAAGATTGGTGGCCTGATGTGTGCCTCTCATTTTGGATTAGCCATTCTGATGGATCTTTTCCTTCAAGCGATCAAGCTTCTTCAAAAGAACCTGCTCTGATACCAATTGTTGGAAATAATACTGAGAGGGGGGGGAGGTGAATCAATATTATCAAATCAGATACTTTTCATTTTTCATACTCAGATTCATATACGTGGCTTCAGTTCAGTATATCCGCATATATACGAGACTGTGTTAAATGCAACTAACGTACATGCAGTAATCTTATGATTCAGTTGGCTTATCTTCAGTAAATGCATCAGAACATTATTAACCATATTAACAGTAATCAGGTGTAGTAAAACAATACATATCATCACACATAAGAAGCACACATGAACACCATGATATAAGGTGGAAACCCAATGTGGGTGAAAACCACCTGCTGCAATTCGTCTCTTTCTTCCTTTAATAAGAAACTTCTTTTACAATGTACTAGTGCAGTCCTTTACCAGCACACAAGCTTCAACCTGTAGAGGGCTACAACCCTCTTTTCTTCAAGGATCACGTTTCATAAATTTTCAGACTGGATCCATAAGTACAAAACAATCACTGCTGCAATACAACCATCAACTTATACTTGCATCATAAATCTCTAAATCACCCAATACTGAATCGCTGAAACCCTGTCATCAAAAACACAGAACACAAACCAGAGCCCAGAACTCAGCAACGACCACTAGAATCAACAACAACGTGAAACACCAAATCTCACAATGCATACGCTACTTGACTATATCAAAACCACGTGTATACACGCTTTCACCAGAGACAACCCGCGTACAGATCTAAAGATAATTACTTATACCTTTGCTATCATATCCAACCCAAGCCAAGCATCACAAACTGATAACCAACAATACTAGATCTTCCCACTTCGTCAGACATCCATTCCTTGCTCCTCCCTTTTGCCTAATGATCCTCTCCTTATATAGGTTAGGCTTCTCTCAATACCATGGTCCAAAACCATGTAGAAACAATACCATGGACCAATACTTGGGATGGTCCACAACCATAGGTTCAAATACCAAGGACTAAATACCATGGACCAAAACATAAGTTTTCTCACATGTACGCGCTTTTCCTTGCGTGAAAGTGCGTGTATACGCATACGCGTCTTCGGAACGTCCAACCCGCATGTATATGCTGCTTTGTCACAATGAATCCGCATATATCTCTTTCTTGACCTGATGTACTAAGATCTGTCCTCTGATTAAGTTGCCATCACCTGTATCAAACCTCTGAGTGATTTGCCATCAAGGACAACACCTGTATCATAATGCCAACACCTATCACCAAGGAATCATACTTAAATGTTTCAATCAAGAAAAGCCATTTATTTTATGTTTTCTAAGGAAAATATGAAACACAAGCTTGAAAAAATTAGAAATTTAATTGAAACAAAATCAAAACATTACTTTTTATGATCTCTAGTAATATTAAATAAGTTCACACTAGCGGGCATAGAAGTCCTTCTAGAGAGAGGTACTGGCATCACACTACTATAAATATATCAAAATAAGTAATCAGTGATGAAGGTGTCCAAAATAAATAGGGTATATATCATATGCTCCAACAAGGAAAAATAATAATCTTAAATCCCATTAATGAAGGTAATGGATTTACTAGCGAAACCCTTCTCAGACTTTTCAATTTGGAGAATTATTGCTTTGTTACTAAATTGAACTGTCTCATTGCAAAGTAATTAAAACTGGTGTATGAGTTGCTCCATTTTACCATGTAGGTTGTACAACATAGACAAATGAGTAGGTCAGATAAGGCAAGGCCAAAAAACTCCATTAAAAGCGGGGGGGGTGGTGTTTGGGAATTACAATACTTTTAAATCGGAACCATAATTATTATAAAATTTAGATAAATGAAAGAAACACAATTATATGTATACTAGCACAAGATGACCAATCCATGTCAACAAAATAAATATGGAAGGAAAAAAAAGAAAGAATTAAATGGTCTAAAAATACTTGGATAACCATAAGATGTCAATAAGACTAACATTCATCCTAGAATCAATAGCGAAAATATGACTCTCTCATATTTTAGTGATGCAATAATGTTGATAACATTAAGCGAGAAGTAATTCATGGCACCAGACATTGATCTCAGAATAATATTTTATGGCCTCTTTGTTGAGACTATAGATTTAAAATGGTATAACCCAAGAACCAAAATATGATGACTTCATAAGTGAATTGGCCTGAGCTACACATAAAAGTCTACTCTTGGAAAGGAATCCTACATGATGGTATGCGCAACAATCCAACTTAAAGCAAACCATTGCAAGCCAATATGCCTATATCATAGGTGCCCACAATCCCTAAAATAGGCACATGCACATGTCTAATAAGACACACATTGTGTTGAATTTAAGCAGGGCATATAGTTTGAGGAAACTTTGTAGAACGACTAGATGAAAACATCATTCATTTTGATCTAAGAGAGAATACCATAACATTGGGAGTAAACACATAAGATTACAGCTCACATTAAGAAGTTTGCATTTAGAAAATTTTGAATTGATATGTTGGTTCCAAAGAACCTACAAGGTCTCCAAAACCATTAACAAAATTCCAACTGTTCTATAAAATTTACGACTGGAAGACAAGTGTTTTCTACTCACATGCATTTTGGGTTTAGAATTAAACATGAGTTAAATTTTTGATAAAAATGGTTGCAAAATTGCATAGAAGAGAGATTGAAATATTCACACACATTATAGTGCTAGATCAATAAATTAAAGGAAATAAATCTATGGTAAATGGAATTATCTTGGAAATTACAACAAGCCCCAATTGAAACCATTTCCATCCTATGATATTGAACCATAAATGGTATTTTGAGAGGTAGAAAACATATGGAGAGATCCATAAAAACCCAATTTCCTCTGGTGATTGAGGTCTATAAAAGAAATGTCCACTACCCCGGATATAGGAGGTGTTATATGGGAGAGATGTCCCACAAAGCCCTAGGTGTAAGTTAATATGAGGGTAATTTCAAAGCCCTATGAACTTCCAAATGTAAGATAGTCCCATGAAACCTACGTTGCATTGATACTGACCTATTTAGAACACCAAAGATTTATGTTGCATTGTTAATTGAATAAAAAGGTAGTTTGAAAGCCCCATGAACTTCCAAATTCTAGATATTCCATGAAACCTAAGTTGGATTGTTACTGACCTATTTAGAACACCACCTAAATCAACAAGGATGAGCACACCAAAATCTTAAGTAATAGGGTTTTGGGATCAACTAAAGTTGTTGCTTCAATTCCTTTAATAACATTGTTTGTCTTTGTGCGCTTCGTTAAAGTGAAGCTAGATTGTTAAGGACATTGTTGTTCCATATAGCTCCTAAAATATCACTCATTTCAATAATATTTCCACCCTTTCCATGCATAAGTTTGCCTACTCAAGAAATGACATTTCCAAAACTATGAAAAAGGTAGAGAAGCTTTGATTCAAGAATAATGTATTTCAGACAATGGTGAATACTAAATTCAAAGAAAGGTAAGCAAAATGGGTCTTTAGTCTAGCTAGACTTACATTTATAAGAAAGGCAGAAGAGAAAAAAAATACACCTGGGTTACACAACGTTGATATGAGATGCTTTTACCATACTTAGCCAACAAATATTCTATTGCAAACCTAACACCTCTACCAGTTGCAACATACCTAGAAAGGGATCCACCTAGATCCTACCCATCGCAATAAAGTTCTATACACTTACAACAGGTTTTCTAGTAGCGATTGCATATCAGTGTCCATGGAATTTTGAATATTCATCTAATATCTAGGGCATTGTATATTCACATCAATTTTGTAAGCATAATGGATAACAAAGAAAATAGTTTTAAATCCCGAAGCTAAAAAATCCAACTCTTTCCATAGAAATCATGGAAAAGAGTTATGAATTAGTTCCCATGTTAGGGGTTGAAAAGTCTACTTGGATTCCAATCAAGTCATAGATCTTCTAAGTAAAAATATGATTAACCCTTTCTAACTCACGGTGATTCAACTCCATGGCTTGTAATTAATACCACCTTTGTCTCCTCCATATGGTATGTTAACTACAATAGTTTTCGATGTACTTAGTTGCGTTAAGGAAATTACCTCATCTAGATCAACCTGCATACCACAAAAATAAATATATCACTTATAGCATTCTATGAAATGATTGTCAAAATATATGTGAAATGAAAAAAGGGTTACTTTAATATCTCAAAGTACTATTTTCTTAAAATGGAAGTAGAATTCAGTATATCTTTTGTGCTTTATACTTTGCATATTTTTCGATGTTAAAGCAATGAGTTACAAAAGGATAAATCCACCTTTAAAATAAGGAGAAGTACCATAAAATTATAAGGTTTCCGTAGTAGCAATTTCAAATAAAAGACATTTGTTTCCAAGACATAAAAAAGGAGACATATATAAAATCAAGTATCTCAACCATAGATGTACTTGCCTCAGTAAGAGAGACATAAAAGATATCACATGCATAAATTGCCAACCGTTAGTAGTAACAACACCCTAAAACCTACATATGAGTGTTATGAAACCAACTCACAAAAAGATAGAAAAGATAGATCAACGCCTTAGAAATAAGCCTCTTCGAGGGGGAAACCTCCTTTACATTACACAAATGAACAATTCTTGGATGAGACAAATGACAAGACCTCCTTTCTATATATAGGAGTCTAAGGGGTCATAATATAATCAAAGCTGACATAACAATAATAATGTAAGGGCACAATAATAACAATAGTAGGCTTCTATGGGGCATAATAATAACAATATGGGGACTACATGGGCACAATAATATAATAAGGGGGTGTACTAATAACAATAAGGGGTTACACTAGTAGTATAGGGACCTAACATGCCCCTCTCCTTCAAAAAGTGTTGTCCTCAATGCTTGAGTAGTTGTTGATGCTTCTGTATAAATTCTTGTCCTCCCATGTGGAATCTTCAGCTTGTAAGTTCTTCCACTTGATGAGATACTCTGAAATTGATCTATTTCATAGCTGTCGAATTCTCGATTCTGTGACTGCTTAAGGTTCCAATATGATTCTTCCTTCCTTGCCAAGTTCTCGCAATATTTTTTGAACTGGGATCTTCTGCAACTTTTGAATGAGTGGCCACACTTCTTCATCCTTCTTCCATTCATCTGTTGCTTCATTTATCCAATCTAGTTGGATAATATAAATAACACAAAACAATGCTTCCACATCCTCATCCTTTCTTGAGAGTGCATCTGCAACAACATTTTGCTTCCATTTTTTCGTAGATGATTTCAAAGTCATAACCCAACATATTTCTGACCAATTTTATTTGTTCTTCTAAAGATAAGTTTTGTTCTAAAAAGTATTTAAGACTATCATGATCCATTTTTACCTTGAAGTGTCTTTCCCTTAGGTAAGGTCACCATTTCTTAAGTGCATGTAGTATTGCCAACATTTCTTTCTCATAAATAGCTTGCTTGAGATGTAGCCGTAAAAATAACCAATCGCCTACATCAAAACTTTTTTCACTACGATGTTGATATGCCCGTTGTTTCATTCGATTCTGCACCAAAGTGGCGTTACCATTTAAAAGTTGCAGAACTTGTTGTTGATGTTGGATGTGATCTTTCACTACTTGAATATTTTTCTTCTTGATATCTCCTTCTATCTCAAGAGTTTGAGGAGTTGTAATTTCTTCCAATGCATTACAAGATATGGTTGGATTCATTTCTTGATGCTTGATGTGATCTTTCACTTCTTGAACATTTTTCTTCTTGATATGTCCTTCTATGTTGATAGTTTTAGGAGTTGTAATTATGGCCAATGCATTACAAGATATGGTCGGATTCATTTCTTCTTTCTCGATGTGATCTTTCACTTCTTGAACCTTTTTCTTCTTGATATGTCCTTCTATCTTGCGAGTTTGAGGAGTGGTAATTCTTGCCAATTCTTTACAAGATATGGTCGGATTCATTTCTTCCTTCTCTGGGGTTGGTTCCTGGTGTATATCCTCTTCTTTTGATGTTTCTTGATCCTTTTTTTCCTCCTCTTCATAATCTATGTAAAATAATTTCTTATTAGCACACTTATGACCTTTAGTGTATTTTCTATCACAATTGTAACAAAGCCCTTTTTCTCTTTTTTCTTCCAATTTTTGTTGTTTAAACCTTGTAGGTTGTGGAAGGCTACGAGAAAAAACACTTCCATAATTATAGTCGTGAGTGGTGGGATTCCATGTTTCCATAATTTCACTTTCAATTTTTCTTGCCAACCTGAATGCCTTCTCCAATGAATCAGGGTCCCAAAGATGAACCTCATGTTGAATGTTATCCTTTAAAGTCCCTATGAAGACATCAATCCTTTGCTTATCTGGAATATCATTTACCCTTATATTTAATTTTTGAAAGTCCTCAATGTGCTCTGCCATTGAACCCTTTTGTTCGAGATTTATCAATTGGCTAAAGAAGGTGTTACTCTTTGTATCCTCATAATATGCTATCATTTCTTCTTTGAAAATTGACCAAGTGACAAGTGATTTACAAGAACAAAGCCCTTTATACCATAAAAATTGATTTGGTTCTAAATATAAAGATGCAATATGTACCTTTTGTAACAGTTGAACTTCATGTAGATCAAAATATTGCTCCATCTGTAGTATCTAATTTACTGGATCCTTGCCATCAAACTTCCTCATATCGCCTTTTCTTGATTTTAGGACCTTGATCTTAAAATGCTTGTAACTTGGCGATTTTAGATCTCCAAGTTATGAAATTGTATCCTGCAGTAGCCCTCTAAGTCCTCTTTCTAAACCCACAAGTCTGATCAGAATTAGATTCTCCAAGAAAGAGTTATGCACAATCTCCTAAGATGACATGATTATATAATGTTTTAGTGGAGCGAAATTGTACGACGTGCCACATGTTATTGTTTTGACCTTCAGATCTGAAAAATATACATAGAAAACTATAGTCTATCCTATTTTTGTAACTTCTTACAAAATGTCAATTTGTTTCTTAGAGAGAAAGTTATGATAATTTTCCCAAGGTCACTTGTTTAGAATGTAATTCGTGAGCCTGCAAAAACCCTAACTTCCTCAAATTATATCTTCGAATAGATAGCGAGAAAAGAATTGAGATTTTTACCCGAGCTTCACCAAGATTTCGACTCAAATGGGTTTTCAGAGTCTGAACCTTTGTAGAACAAATATTATAGAGAAAATTCCACAATGACCTATTTGAGATAAAATTCTGGAGCTTGTAAAAACCCTAAATGCCTCAGATCATATCTTCAAAAATATAGCGAGAGAATATCTGAAATTCACACTTGAAGTTCCATGTGTTTTCGTCTCAAATTGTTTTTTTTTGCTTCTGAAACGTCACAAAAAACGTTATAGCGAAAATGCCAGGGTGACCTGTTTGGAGCAGCGAAACCCTAGAATCCACGACTTCGATACCAAATGTTATGAAACCAGCTCACAAAAACATAGAAAAGATAGATCAACGCCTTAGAAATAAGCCTCTTCAAGGGGGCAACCTCCTTTACATTACACAAATGAACAATTCTTGGATGACACAAATGACAAGACCTCCTTTTTATATATAGGAGTCTAAGGGGTCATAATATAATCAGAGCCGACATAACAATAATAATGTAAGGGCACAATAATAACAATAGTGGGCTTCTATGGGGCACAATAATAACAAATATGGGGACTACATGGGCACAAAAATATAATAAGGGGGTTGTAATAATAACAATAAGGGGTTACACTAGTAGTATAGGGACCTAACAATGAGGATAGAATTTCATATCTTTAGGAATGGTTCACTTAGTAATTATTGTACATCAGTTATCATAAAATCACCTGAAGATGGTAGCATATTCCTCCCTTTATCAATCCTTGAGCATTGTCATGTTGTGCCCTAAAACCTACATATGAGGTTAAATTTCCATATCTCTAGGAATGGTGCACTCAAATCAAGGTACCCTTCCAGCTAGGTTCTTTTACTGAGTTCTATTGCCATAATAAAAGTTGCAGTAGTAATTTTTGGACCAAGGAATGGTATTCCTAGTTAAGCCACCAAGATAAAGTGGCTTAAATGCTTGATCTAGTATAGGAAGTTGGTAAATAATTTTACTTCCAGACATTGCATCAATCCCTCATCATTACCATCATGAGCAATCAGAGTTTATAAATTCCTCTAAGAAGTAATATAAAGTCATTTCCCAATATACTCTCATCAATTAAGAATGGATGTCATCTATGAATTCAAATTTTGCAATGGTCATTGTTTCAACATATGTATTTGACCCTTTCCAAAATTAATTTAAAATTTTGTGGTATTTGAGGTGTTATCATTTTCCCTTTGAAACTTTGACTATAATATGGATTCTCAGTGTCTCGTATCCCATTTCTTTAGCAATCCAATTGACCATTGTACGCATTTACAAATGTTGAGTAGAAACTATTCCAAAGTGTATTTCAACATGTTCCTAATCCACATAATCCTACACAGGAAGAAACATAGACATACTCTTAGAGACATGTTGTCAATTAATGGTTTTCCATCGTATGTGCTAGAAAACCAACAACCCAACCTTTAACTTTCATTGAGTAACATATATATGATTCTACTCAACCAAGCTATCTTCCAAATAAACCTTTCTCATTAAGACCATATGCTAATGTTACATAGGACATATAATCATTGGTGGTTCAATTCCAAGACAACCCCGACACAACAAAGAAAATAATAGGAATAAAATGCAAAAGCATCTTAGATTCAAAATATATTTGCTCACACTTCAAACAAATTGGAACTTTTCAGGTTATAGGTGTTTGCAAGAGTTTAGGAATGGGAAACCAAGGAAAAAATTCACATATCGTGAAATGTATTTGTGCTAAATGTGGGTAGACCTCTCTAGGAATTGGATTAGTTCCCCAAAGGAAATGAAGGTGTTGGAAAAAAAATTCACTCTAAGTACCTTGCAGTTGGAGCACATCCACCTAGTTGTTCATATCACAAACTTGGTCTACCTATAACTAGGAAAGGTATTTTTCAAACCTGGTCCATTTTCAATGATAATGTGAATTTAAAAGATCCACCTTCCACATGACAGAAGGTAGGGAAATACTCTATTCCATGGATGCTAGCCTTTGGGTGATGTATAAGGCTTGAAATGCCCTTGCCTCAACATTGGGGAGACCACCCAGTCGGGAACTTGAATATCGTTCCTTTTCTGTTTGGGATAGCGGTTTCAACTAGGGATATAGGGACCAGTTTCCCATTCAAATATATGATGGGGTTTAAGGTGTGATATAGATGTGGTGAAATCGATTTGATAGAATAAATACGAATGAGAATGAATAAATCTATATCTATCTATCTAATTCTTGGGAGATAATTAACTTTGCATATGTGATTTTATAAATATTTCTTTATAAATGAAAGACAATATAGATCATCGGAGATTGTTGGGTTGTGTTATATTCTTTCCACACAGTTAACAGGGGGTTTGAGGGGTACCCGTAACCCCACTTTATGGGGTCTGGGGCAGCGCCCCAAAAAATTTTGGTTTTGGACCCTATGTTAGGTTGGGCAGACCCACCTAAGGTTGTGTGCATGATTTTCGCACATGTGTTTTGGACGCGATGGTTTTTGGTCCATGGTATTGGATGCTTCGGCATGTATAAATATGTATTGTAACATTGAAAGGAACATAATGAAAAATCAAGCTGGTAGTCTCGGTTTTGAGATCCAGTGGGAAATCTCTGTGTATATGTGTTTTATGTGTTATGCTCTCGCATTTTTATTTTTCCTGTGATTTAGAATTCGTATGCAGGTAATTTCTGTACAGGATTAAAACCTACATTTGGTATCAGAGCTGTTTTGGCTTCAAGGGGACGCCTTTGTTGCGAAAGGGTTTCACTCAGGCCTATGGTAGACCCTGTTCAGTGGGAGATCTGCGAGATCGATTCTGGTGGTGAAAGAAGATGGCGAGCACCGGAAAGATAGAGATTGAGAAGTTCAATGGTCAAAGTTTTGAGTTGTGGAAACTCAAGATGGAGGATCTGTTGGTGGAAAAAGATAAGTGGATCGCGGTAGATCCGAGTACCAAACCAACAGAAGTGACCGATGAAGAATGGAAGAAGTTGGATCAGAAGGCAAAGAGCACAACACGATTGTGTGTCTCAGATTCAGTATTGTTGAATGTATCAAGGGAAGCTATGGTGAAGGCTCTGTGGGACAAGTTAGGGACTTTGTACCAATCTAAGTCTCTGGTGAATAAACTATTCCTGCGGGAAAAGCTGTATAACCTGAGGATGAAAGATGGAGACTCGGTGACAGAGCATCTGAATGCGTTTAATACTGTGGTAAGTCAGTTATCATCTGTTGATATTAAAATTTTAGATGAAGATAAGTGCATCAGTCTATTGTGTTCTCTACCAGATTCGTGGGATAGTCTAGTTATTGGAATGGGTAGCAATGCAACTACTTTACAGTTTGATGAAATAGTCTCAACCTTGCTGACGGAGGAGATGAGACGAAAAAAATATGGACAACTAGAATGGTGATGCCTTGTCTGTACGAGGACGGTCCCAGAATAGAAACAAAAATAAGTCATCGAGTGGGAGATCTAAATCTAGAGGGAGATCTAAATCTCCAGGAAAACCCATTGGTGTGCTGGAAATGCGGAAAGGAAGGGCACTTCAGAAGGGAGTGTAAATATAAAGCTCCTGATAAAGGAAAAGGATCTGATGATGCTCCTTCTGCAGAGGCGAAAACCACCTCAGATGAAGGTGGGGATGTGTATTGGCTTCTTCAAGTACACATGTAGATCATGAGGCATGGTTAATTGACTCAGGTGCATCCTTTCACTTCACTCCCCATAGAGAGTGGTTTGGCGAGTATGAGAAATATGATGGTGGTGATGTCTTCTTAGGAGATGATAGGAAGGCTAGAATCATTGGTCGTGGAAAATTAAAGTTGAAGTTGCAAGGTGGAAGGGTTAGAACCCTTCCAGGTGTTCTGCATATTCTTGCGTTGGCCAGAAATCTTGATTTCTGTAAAGCAAGTTTGGATGATGCAGTGTATAAGACAGTGTTCAGAAGGAACCTGCAGATGGGTTCGAGGAGTCAACTGGTATTATCGAGCGGCGCGGAGCTTATGGATTGGAACTTTGAGTACAGAGCTTTCATGGTTGGCATGCGTGATTGTTGGAACTCGTGGGTGCAATTGTTCTAAATGTCCACTTGGAACAATTGTGAGCACGGAAAAATTTAGTGGCGTTCTGGCAACGAGCCAGACCCATGTTGTGCAAAAAAGCGCTTGCGGCATATGAGCGATGAGAGCCTTTCGAGTATACTTCACTGGTAAGATGGTATGAAGAAGTAGAGGTGATGAGTAATAGCACTCTCTGGAACTTTTGAAACATTATCCTTGTGAAAAGTTATGTATTGATGGGCTAGAATCGGGTGAGTTTCCCCTCTGGTGGTAAGAGGACGAAACAGATATTAGAGCTTGTGCACAGTGATTGTTTGGACTTGTGAAGGTTCCATCACTGGGTAAGTCTGTGTACTATGTATCATTTATAGATGACTTCTCAAGGAATACATGGATATATTTCCTTAAGAAGAAATCTGAAGTCTTTGACAGGTTTAAAGAATTGAAGGCTCTGGTGGAAAGTCAGACAAAGAAGAAATTAAAGGTGCTGAGGACAGATAATGGTGGAGAATTTTGCAGCAAGGAATTTGTAGAATTCTGTAAGAAGTGTGGTATAGCACGGTAGAAGACTACTCCATATACACCTCAGCAAAATGGAGTCGCAGAAAGAATGAACAAGACGTTGATGGAAAGGGCAAGAAGCATGCTCAGTGGTGCCGGGTTAGGACAGGAATTCTGGGCAGAGGCGGTGGATAATGCATGTTACTTGGTCAACAGGTCACCTTCATCAGCGTTGGAGGATAAGACTCCACAAGAAGTATGGACTGGTAAGAAACCCTCTCTTTCACATCTGAGGGTATTTGGATGTGATGCATATGTACATGTTCCAAAGGAGAAACAAAGCAAGTTGGATAGTAAATCTGAAAAGTGCATCTTTATTGGGTATAAGGATGGTTTAAAGGGTTATAAGCTTTGGAACCCAGTCACATGGAAGGTTGTGTACAGTCGAGATGTGGTGTTTAGGGAGGTGAAAGATGTTATCAAACATGAAGTCCAACCAAAGGAACCTGTGAAGATAGAGTTTGAACTAAAGGAGGAAGAATCAGACTCTGTAGCAAAGGAGGAATCAGAAGATGAAGAGCCACAAACTCCGGCTATGAGAAGATCAGTTCGAGAAAGAAGGCAACCAGAAAGGTATAGTCCATCTGCTTTCTGTTCAAATTTTGCTTTGTCTGTTACTGATGATGATCCCAGAAATATGAAGGAAGCAGTGGATTCAGAGGATGGAAAACTCTGGAAAGAGGCCATGGTTGATGAAATGGCATCTTTGCACAAAAATGAGGCTTGGGATCTGGTGGAGTTGCCAGCTGGAAGGAAAACCATTGGCAGCAAATGGGTGTTCAAGAAGAAGACAAATGCAGAAGGGAAGGTGGAGAAATACAAAGCTCGGTTGGTAGCAAAAGGTTATTCCCAGGTGCCGGGAATTGCTTTTGGTGATATTTTTTCTCCTGTTGCCAAGGTAACTTCTATTAGATTACTTTTATCTGTTGCTGCTGCTTTTGATTTTGAGGTAGAACAGATGGATGTGAAGACAGCATTTCTTCACGGGGATTTGGAAGAGGAAATCTACATGAAGCAACCTGAAGGCTTTGCGGTGAAGGGTAAGAAAGAACTAGTATGCAAGTTAGAGAAGTCTCTGTATGGGTTAAAACAGTCACCAAGGATGTGGTATCAGAAATTTGATACATTTATACGGGGACTTGGCTTCACCAGAAGCAAAGTAGATCATTGTGTGTATATTAAATTAATTGGTGACCATGTTATTTATCTGGTCTTGTATGTGGAGGATATGTTGTTGGGTGGAAATGACAAAGAAATTATCCAGGATTTGAGACCCAATTGTCCTCCAAATTCGACATGAAAGATCTCGGTGCTGCAAACTATATTTTGGGTTGGGCATGGAAATTAAAAGAGATTGGGCAAAGAGGAAGCTCTGGTTAAACCAGAGGAAGTATGTTGAGACAATACTGCAGAGGTTTAATATGCAGGATAGTAACCGGTGAAGGTTCCTATTCCTGTAGGTGTGAGGTTATCTGCTGAACAGTGTCCCAAGACACAAGAAGAGGAAGAGGACATGTCCCGTGTTCCATATCAAGTGCAGTCGGTAGCTTGATGTATGCAATGGTCTATACTAGACTAGAAATTGCACATGCAGTGGGAGTATTGAGTAGGTTTATGTCAAAACCAGGGAAGGAGCACTAGACAACAGTGAAGCGGGTTTTCAGGTATTTGCGTGGCAGCTAGTGATTATGGTTTGTGGCTACCAAGGAAGACAGGATTGGACATAGTGTTGGGATATTCCATGGCTTTGTTGATGTAGACTGGGCTAGAGATCTGGATTAGAGAAGATCTACAAGTGGGTATGTGTTTAACCTATTTGGAGGTGCAGTCAGTGGATGAGTAAGAAACAATATGTAGTGGCACTATTAACTACAGAGGCAGAATACATGGCAGCCACTCATGCAAGCAAGGAAGCAGTTTGGTTGCAGAGGTTGTGTTCAAGTATGGGGTTAGTATAGGGAACTATAAGGATAGACTGTGACAACCAAAGTGCAATTTTCTTGGCAAAGAACCCTGCTTATCATTCAAAGACAAAGCACATTGATGTTCAGTATCACTTTGTGAGGGATATGATAGAAGACCAAAAGGTGTTGCTAGTAAAGGTGGACACTTTGAAGAATACTGCAGATGCATTGACAAAATCTGTGAGCTCTGAGAAGTTCTCTTGGTGTAGAGAAACAATGGGCATTTCAGGGCTGGAAAATTGACTAAGCTCTCCTGTGGCCCCCTGTGGAAAGAAAACAACAAGTGGGAGATTGTTGGGCTGTGTTATATTCTTTCCACGACTAACCTATGTAGTGAACTGTGGGGGTTAGAGGGGGGATGGAGCCCCCCCTTCGTTGTGTCGATTGCGCAGCGAGGGGGTCACAAGGGGGGCGGCAGCCCCCCCTATTCAGGGGGTTTGAGGGGGGTGGGTAGCCCCCCTCTACGGGGTCCGAGGAAGCGCCCCGGGAAAAAAAAATGGATCCTATATTAGGTTGGGTGAACCTACCTATGGTTTTCGGTCCATGGTTTTGCACACGATGGTTTTCGTTCCATGGTATTCGATGCTTCGGCATGTATAAATATGTATTGTAAAATTGAAAGGAACATAATGAAAAATCAAGCTGGTAGTCCCGGTTTTGGGATCCAGTGGGAAATCTCTGTGTATATGTGTTTTATGTGTTATGCTCTCGCTTTTTCATTTTTCCTGTGATTTAGAATTCGTATGCAGGTAATTTCTATACAGGGTTAAAACCTACAAAACAGAGCGACAAAATGAATTGTTGGCAAAGGAAAATAAGGCACTGAAGCCTTATGTTTTTTATTTTAACAAGTGTTTTGTGAGTGTAGGTTTTTTTGCATATGCTGAAGGAAATTTAGCATAGATGAGCAGCAAAATAAAGATGAAAGAAGAAAATTATGTGGAGGAATTCAATTCATGGAACAGAGATGCTCAATTGCTAGAGAGAATGCTGGAAAGTCATGATTCAGTGCAGACATAAATAATAATGAAAGAGGGTAAGGATGATAGGGAGGTAGTAAGCAAAGCAAAAGTTGGAACAAGAGAAAAAGAAGAAGAAAAAGTAAACCAGCAGCCACAAAGTGGAAGTAACCAGCAGCAGTTTGAAGAATTAGTGGACAGCAGCAACAACTTGAAGCAAAGAGAAAGAGGAAGAAGTAAGTGGCAGAGTATGGACCAGCCCAAAGATGTGCTGGAGAAAGAAATTGAAGAATTGTGGCAGTTGATGATGAAACAGGCCATAGGGAGGAAAATGATAGTAGCAAGAAGAATGGTCAATCAAAGCATGAACCTGATTGAAAAGGACAAGAAGATGGAGCAAAAGATAGTAGAAGTGCAACAGCAGCAAAGGAACAAGACATTTGGGCAGTTACAAAACAAAGTATGGAATCCAGGAAGACAAAGATCAGAAGACACATGACCAGGAGATCATGAATATTTTCTACTTTGGGAGTCTGATGCAGGAGCATTCAACCCAAGAGAAAATCATTTTAATTAAGTAGACATAGGGGGTCATGTATTTTAAGGAAGTTGGATTCCTAAGTGATGAATTAATGTAATATTTAGGCTTTTGAGAACATAGAATAGGAATTAATTAGATAATGTGAGATGTTTTGTAAATGCTCTCAAATAAATGAGAACATGAGTGGTTAATAAAGACAAAAGAGTTAAAATTCAATTATAACTCCTAAGCAGTTTCATGATTCGAGGAACGAGAGAGAGTTTTTAGGAATTAAATGAAGTTAGAAGTGGACATAGAGGATTTAGGAGTTAGTTCAATAGATTTAGGAGGGGAACTAGAATTAGTTCAACAAATCTTTCTGGTATAAATATAAGCCTACAAGCAGAGTAGGAATAAGAGGCCACTAATATCAAAGATCAAGCCTTAGAGATAGAGAGTCTCGACATGTAATCAATTGTTCATATTTATATATACAGAGGTCTATTCTAGAACTGTATGAATGCATGAAATTTATATTGAATGACTAAATTATGTGTAAGTCGTGTATTGTGTAACAGAGGTTGTAGGTAGAGTTCATAAGAACTACATAGAGGAGAAGAGTGAGACAGAGGTTCGTAATGGATCTTTGAATCCATTCGATGAATCAAGTAAAGTCCAAGAGGATAGTGATCAAAGGGGCATGCCGAGTTAAGCTCAGAAGAGAATGCGCAGTGGAATAGTGAAGGATGAAGAAGCTCAAAACCATAGAAACTTGAAGAAATAGCGTAAAACTTAAGTGAAGCGGAAGAGCGGAGAAGTGAAGTATGGTTGCGCAACAGCCATTGGATCTTTAAGATCAACGACCGGGATTAACATCGCATCAACGAAACCATCATAAGGATATTAGAATGGGCCTTTGAGTTGGAGTGATCACGATCATGCGAATTAAGTGTGGACCGTCAGATCAAGATTCAGATCGACTGTCCAGATCTAATCGGTAATCACATATCGGAGTAGTCAAGGAATAGTGTGATGGAAGAATATGGAACGTCGATATGTGATGGCTGAAATACTGATGGAGCGACATGCTGATAGCGATAAAGCCAATCGAAAATCAAAGATCGGGATTATCGGAGTTCGGAGGAGCAATGTTGTGGAACGACTAAAGGTACAAACCCAACGATTTTATAGAAGCGGGTGTATAATATTTGAGATTTGCTTATGTGTTTCGGAGCGGGATTTCATGTAATTCCTGTGTATTCTTGTATTGTGTTAAAGTATTGTGTCGAGTCTTTTAAGGCTTAAGCGTTATTCAAACGTTTCTGATAGTCACATATCAGAGGAGAAGGGGTGGTGGGGCATATATGTAGTGTGCCGTAGAGGAGTGATACCCGATTGCGATAAAGGTAACCTCGGGATATGTGCAGAGGCCGTACCAAAGCAGAAATGTGTGTTTGCGTATGTTTCCTTTGTAAATGAATTATAAAGGATTAAGCACAAGATGGAAGGTTTTATCGGATAAATATATATTAACCAAGGTTTAAGGACGGGAAAGGTCATATATGTGCGGGTTAAGGAATAATGAAGGTTATGAGGAGGTTTAAAGTCCCGATAGAAGGTTGAAGCGAGGTGATTGAGTTCCGATATAAAGGAACTAATGAATAAGGCCTTAACCATTGAAGGTTGAAGATTTTGACTCCTTAGAGAGTTAAATACCTGGGACAAGTGTGAGTATGCATTTTACATGCGTACTGTGGGTGTAAGTGGGGGTAACCCTACATCATATCGCACATATTACGGGAGGCATTTTCACCACATTACGAACTAGGGTCCAATGCGGTGATACCTATGAATAAAGAAGATAATCAGGCTCCACACCCAACAGGTTTTATAACAAGAAAATCTACTGCATACTCCCATGAATCAACAGAAACCGTAATATCCTATAAATTTCCCTCTAGTCTCACCACCGAACAATCAAAAAGTTCTAGCAAGGTGGTGGTTGGTTCCAGAGTTTTAATACCAAGTGTCTTACAGGTTTCTGCTACTAAGATGTTAATGGTTGCACCCAAGTCAACTAGTGTGTTTGGAAAGGAGCAGCCATATATTTGGACTGTAACTATGGGATCCCCAGAATCTTCATATTTTATCGTTGTTTCCCCTCCCAAAATCAAATCATACAAGGTTCCTAAAACATGAATAATGGGTGGAGCTTTTGCTTTCCTCATAGACTTTTTTGCACATAGATCTTTAAATTTTTTAACATAAATAGGAATGTCTTGGATGGCTTGGAGGAGAGGAATTTTAATGCAAAGATTTTTCAGTTCCCCTACATGATCAAAGTCTAGATAAACAATTGGTTTAGGTATTGTTAATCTTTTAGGGAATAGGGGAGAAGTAACTATGAGTTTTTCAGGGTCTTTATGCTCAATTGTATCTTCTCCTTGTTTTATTTATGTGTTAGTCACAGTCGATGGTGTACATACAGGTGGCGTTTCTAACTCAATTGATGGCTAGTCTTTCCCTTCCTCAGGAGTGATAATGCATCATGATCTCAGTCTAGTTCATTACATTCTTTTTTTCAATCTCATAGTCTGAGATTTTGAAAATTTACACCAGTTGAACGGTATGTTATTGGGATTTGGATTTGGTTGGGCTAGCAACTAGGGACGCAGAGGGGCTAAGGATTTTGCTGCAATGGATATGGGGCTGATAATGTAGGTTGAGGTTAAGGACCTGTCCCCATAAGCGTATTGGTTATCCCTAAAGGTCGATGCCAATTTGGATACCAGTTTGGATTTTGTGAAGTAGAGACAGGCCACTGGGATGGATATGGATTACCTTGCCAAATAGGAGTAAAGGAGAATTTGGCCAGCCATTACTTGAAAAGCACTGAGTTGGCCAAGGTATCATAGGCAATGTTAGTAAGGCAATTAACCTTGGCATGCTGCCCCAGGATTCTGCTGCTGATTAAATGATGAAGAAGGAAAGAACTGGGATGTGTCTTGTGACATATCTGTGGGTTTGGCCTGCCACTATCGACGCTAGTTCATTAAGTATATTGGTTATGTTTCTTCTTTTGCTTCTTTGAAAACTAATTTCAGCCTTGGAAGTGATGGACATTGCTCAGTGGCATGGTCCTTGGTGCAGATAGCGCATGTCTATACCATGTACAATGGACACTCCCACTGGTTGTGCTTCTTCTGGCAGTGTGGGCAAAAATCGACCAAGTTTTGTTCTGCTAAGGCTTGTTTTTGTTTAGCTTGCAGGACGTCTAACTACACTATGAGGGTGCCCAGGATGTCTGTCTTGAAGTCTTCTAAGAGTTTATTGATTTCCATTCTTGTTACGCCTCCACTATATATTTTGCTTCCTCTGGTCATAGGAACTTAGCTTCCTGAGCCGCTGTATGTGCTACCTCGCTAACACTTGATACACAAGTGAATGATTTCATCATAATCCTCTTGAGAAATATCTCCCTTCCCCATCAAATTTAGAGTTTCTATCCATTCTTATTTCATTCCCTTAATTAAGATGGCTCTTAGGACTTCTTTTGGTAATGTGGAGTGAGGGGATCTTTGCAAATTGTAGTGAAACCCTTCGACGTATTCTTTGTTGAAAAGTGTGCAACAAGAAATGCTTGTTGAGAATGCAACAAGATGATGGAGCTTAGTGGAAAGGAGTTGCCTTCACTAAGTGGGCCCGCGGGCTATTTTTGGCGCAAGTCTATTTTTAGACTATGTCTATTTTTAGACATATGGATCATGTCTATGGATTGCAGGTTGTTGTTTATGAATGATTGATCAAGTTGGAAAAAAATAGATGGACTTCTATTTTTAGACCACAGCGGAGTGACACCACAGCGGAGTGACTGCTCAGTCTAAATATAGAACAGTCAAATATTATTAGCTCATAATAATATTTAGACTATAAACTTTGTCTTATTCTCTTGGAGCACTTCAGGATGAGCTACGGATGTGGTACATGCAGATCCCAGAAGGAAATACGTGGTTACTATGGGATGACTAATATTTGCATGCAGGACTTCAGTTAGAACTCAAGTGAGTTGAGTTTAGTGGACTGGAGGTGCAGTTGATGGAGTTGTGTTCAGTTTAGCTTTGTTAAACTGGTTGTATTTAGTCTAACTGGCAAATAGACTAGAGATGAGATGGGTGAATTAGTTATTAATTAATTCACAAGTTATTAACTCATAATACAACTAATGAATACATCAGTTAACTCAGTTGCATGTCAGTGCATGTTCAGTTCAGCAGGGACAGGTGTTAGAGAATCAGATTGCTATCAGTTGTGACTATAGTTGTGCACCAGATCTTGCACAAATCAGAGGGATTGAGTATTGCCAATGAGGATTGCATGGTATATCCAAGGGAAATACGAATTTGGATCATTCATTCATCATTATTCTCATGCAGGATTGCGCAGTTGAGGCAGGCAAGCAGCGGAGGTGGTTTGAGCCAGTGATTGATTCAGATCTGAGCTGTATTGTGTGTAACAGAGGTGGAGATACTTGTGAGAAGTATTATGATGTGTGATGTTACATGACTCAATCATTAATATACAGATAGTTGGGGTTTTTAGCGAGATGCTTTCCCCGGGATACATACTGTGTTAATGTGTAAATGCTCTTGATGTTTTATTGTTATTGACGCTGCTATATTGATTATCAACGTAGAGGAGCTTATGTATTGTGTATGTTTTCCGCAATAGTACATGATCAGGATAATCTCCATTGAATATGTGTTAAATTATTCAAAATTTCTACAAAGCAGGACACCTTCATGATTTTTCCAAAATAAAACATTATCTATGATACAAAATTTTGAAGCTTTCATTTTCAAAAATATCTTTTTGGTTCTGGATAACCATGGAGGAGCTTGCAAGTTTAATAATACAAAACATATGTCAGCATACCAAGGTGATTGTAAGAAGGCTTGATTGATCTGTGGAGTTGCCATCTCCTGTTCGTTATCCAGTTCATTGATGTCAAGGGCTTGGAAATTGGTTTCAATCATTAGTTTAGCTAGCCCTTGTCCTTTTATAAGTTTCGTTGGTTTGATCTCTATATCATATTCCAAAATGTTGGCTATCCATTTTCCCCTCTTACCTTCAATTCCCTCTTGAGTTAGAATGTCTTTGACCACTGCATTGGGCAGATATGCAACTATGTGAGAGTACAAGATATAAACTCTGAAATCCTTTATGGCTTTGACAAGGGCATATGCTTGCTTTTCCATGATCTGGTATTTGAGTGGGGCATCTCTAAGGGCTCTACTGAAAAAGGCAATAGGTTTTTCACATCCCCAAGTCATCCTTTGTAACAAGGACAGCAGCAATTGTATGTTCAGAGGCAGAAGGAGAAAATTATGAAGTTCTTTATCAAATCTAGGCTTGTAAGAACAGGTGTTTTTTTAAAGCTATCTTGATTTCCTCAAAAGCCTGTTTGCTTCAACTGTCCATTTGACTTTGGCATCTTTTCTTGAGCATTATTGTTCAACAATTTAATTTAGCTCAGCCAAGTTAGGAATTAAATCTTCTTAGGAAATTAATCTTTCCTAAAAAGGCTTGTAATTCTTTGATGTTTCTTGGATGAGGGACTTGTAGGATAGCTTGAATCCTATCAGGGTCAATTCTTATGCCATCTTTTGAAATCATATGACCTAGGAGTTTGCCTTCTTCCAGGCCGAATAGTGATTTCTTTGGGTTCAAAGATATGCCATATTTTCTGCAAATTAAGAACACTTGTCTAAGATGATTTAAATGTTCTTGGTCTGATTTTGAGAAGGCTGTTAGATCATCAAGGCATATGACTAAGAAATCATGGATTTCTTTAGCAAAGGCTATGTCCATTGCCCTCTGAAATGTGGCTCCAGCATTCTTGAGTCCAAAAGTAATTTTGACATATTTGAAAGTTCCCCAAGGTGTAGTGAAAGTTGTTTTATCTTGATCATCTGGGTGAACTAGAATTTGATTGAATCCTGAGAAGCCATCCAGTAGTGAGATCCTTGAAGCTCCCACTACCCTTTGTAAGATGTGATCCATTTTTGGCAAGGGGTAGTGGTCTTTGAGAGAGATTTTGTTCAAATTTCTCAGATCAACACAAGGTATTATCTCCCCAGTTTTCTTTCTTGTGGGTACAAGGTTTGAAATCCATTCAGAAAATCTTATAGGTGTAATGATTCCAGCTTCATACATTCGTTTTACTTCCTTTTCAATTAGGGGA
>APFE031181801.1:3842-25895 GCA_000404065.3 Pinus taeda
AAACACACTTCTATGGAGTACAATGGACATTCGTTCCTAGGATGCTTTCTAGTGCACCTGGGACAAAAGATGGCCAAAGCCCTCTTGGCTTCCTCTTGCTTCCTTTGGATCTGTAAGGTATCCAGTTGCATGGAAAGAAATTGCCTCATATCATTCTTGAAATCTTCCATCTGATTTCCAAATTCATTTTGCGACAAGGTACTACTCCCAACATTTCTGCTTGTAGCCATTTGCTCCAGAGGAATGTTTTCTTCTTCTTCTCCCCTAGAGGTTCTTCAAATATGTCTTGTTGTCCACCTAAGGGTTCTTTAATCACAACCATCAAAGAAGAGAGAAGGTTGGTGTGTGAAACAGTGGGGGTGTTGTGCAATCATTTTTCTAACTTATCTCTACTCCTACAAGGCATGAAAGAAAATCTTTTTTGTTGATTTTTGCTCTTTTCTGCTTGTACCTACAAAACTAAAATAGATTGAATTGCAACTAACTATCTTACTGAAATGAAAATGTGGAATTGAAATGAAAGTAGGAAATGACTAATCTATTTTTCTCAAACGAAATTGCAGGAAGGAAATGCTAGGCTATGCTTGTAGAATTGAAATTGTGGAATTGAAATGCTAATCTATGCTTTCAGAATTGAAATGCTAATCTACGCTTGCAGAATTGAAATGCTAATCTACACTTGTAGAATCATAATTGCAGAATTGAAAATGTTAATCTATGAAAGCAGGAAATGTCTACTCTACTTTTGCGGAAATGAAATTGCAGAATGGAAATGAAATAAACTACTTAGCAGAAGGTTGTAGTGGAAAATAGAAGAAAAGCAACAATCACCAATACTCTAACACTTCCCCGGCAATGGCGCCAAAAAGATGGTGGGCCCCAGTATTGCAGCGATAATGCTACAACTCCTAGGACTCCCTTCTTTAAGTTTATCAACCCGGTAGTTCGTAACAAACTTGGAAGCGACGGTGCTGTATGCACAAGTACTAGCTCTTGCCGCATCTGTCACTTAGTTAGCTAGCACAAGTCCGCTAGGAGCTTAAGCCAACTTCTATGAGCTCTTAGAAGAAGATTTTTAACTGATGGATGAAAGCTAACTCAAAGGAAACTAATCTACTTGTGGAAAGAAACTGAAAGCCAAAAAAAAACGCAAACCCTAGCAAACCCTAATTCTACCACCTAGTCCTACTGATGCAAAAATGAGAATGCAAACTACTGAAAGAGATGTCACTACTTCTATGAAGGTAAAATACATGTGTCTAGACTACCTCTGTCCTAAGAAAACATCTTTTTGTATTTTTGATTAAGTTGTTAGTTTCATCATGCATATGCTTTCACTCTTCTTTATTTTGCAGGGGTGGATCAAAGAGGAGAAATGCTTGGAAAAGGTTGGGAAGGTTCAGAGAGGGTCTAAGGAGTCCCTAACACCCTTCCAGAGAGTTTCAAAAAGTTTTTCTATCAAGAAACCTCATTTGTGAGCTTCTACAGGAAGTTTGCAGGGGTTCTACAGGATGTTCAGAGATTTCTATAGGATATTCAGAAATTTCTACAGGATGTTTAAAAAGTGGATTTTAGAGGATGGGTGAGTGAGGGAAGATGCATGAATGGATAGGGAGGTAGGATAGGGGCCTAGAGTGACCCAGGGACTGGTGGATGGAGTGGTGAGAGGGTGTAGAAGGCTGACTTGGTTTAAAGAAGGTTGAGACAATGATTGAGCAAGAAGGTAGGGTTAGATGGGCAAAAGGACAGATGAGGGATGAGGAACCTAGCTAGAAGATGGAACAAGTGGCTCTGATGAATCTTAGGTGGATGAAGGAGTGGTAGAGATGCCTTGCATGGTGTACATTCAACTGAATCAACAAAGTCTTGCAAATAATCAAAGTCCTAGCTAATCTAGTCTAACTATCAATAACATGAATGAACAACAACTTTATTTGGAAAGAAAACCATGTATATCAACTATGAAATAAAAAAATTTAGAGAACTGAACACATAACTAACTTCTACAAATGAAAACAGTACACTAAGGATTACATGGTAACGCAAATTAGTGTCTTTGTTGGGACAGCACAGTTACTTCAATTCCAGCCCCTTATCCAATGAGGGAGAGGTGAAACCAAAGGTGTTTGTTAGCCATTTTTCCGGAGCCTTTTCCCTTTATTGACTTATCAAACAAATCTGAACATGAAAAGCTACTTTAATCATCAAAAGCAATCTAAATAACAAAAAAAGATTTAAATCTAAATAGCAGATTTTATTTTAGGAATGCAGCAAAGACACATGAAAGTAAACAAAGGAGGTACTGGGCACTTGAGATGGGCCCAACCCCAAGAGAGACAGCCTCCTAAGAGAGATTTAGAGTTGGTGCAAAACTGGATTCATCTTTATTGAGCAAGAAAAGAAGAATTACATCAAAAACTGTCCACAAGGGAAAGCTTGAAAAGGTGCTGAAATGAAAAGCTAATCTACTGACTAAAATCGAACTACAAACTAGCTAACTTCTGCCTAAAAAGTGACTAACTACTGGCTATCTACTAGCTAACCCAAAATGACTAACCGAAATGAGGCCCTAAGCCCTCTTATTTATTCAAATTGAGGACCCCAACAGTCCTCCTAAACTTTAGGGACTCGGCTGCCCAAAAGTTGTAGTTAACAGCAGTCCTACTTGACTTGCTTGGCTGCCCTTGTGCTAATTGATTTGGTGGCCCTTGAACTCCGAGCTGATGGTGGAGAATTTGAGGTAAGGGCCCATAAATTAAGGGGACACCTTCCTACAAATCCTCTCCCTTGTTCTCCCACGAATTTGGCTGCCAAGTGCTCATTAAAACCTTCAATTTTGTCTCCAAATTGACCAGAAAGGCTACACAAAGCACACACTAGACTTGTTGGCATAATGACTAACCCAATTCACTCTATTAGCATAAATATAATAAAAAACATGCAATAAACTAGTGAGAATGGTGGATTAAATCAAATTAGGAGGTTGAATGAGCCCATATAATTATCCATTTTGGGGCTCATCAGCAGTCGCTTGAAGCTCTACACAGATGGGTCGATCGCCTAACTAACCGCCTGAAGGAAAGTTTCACCACTCCAGCCAGTTGAAAGAGGGCGCGGGACAATAAAGCAATTTGGGGGGAAGTTGCATGACAAATGGGGTACATGTAGATTTCGTGTGTCACAAGGGTCGCGGTTGCATGGAAGGGGCTGCGTTGTTGCATTTACAAGTAGAGAGGTGACCATTGCTGTCACTATTCATGACAAGATGCTCGAGTTATGGCCAGAGGGAGTGGGCGGTGGGTAATTAAGAGATAGGGTATGAGCCAGTTCTGGAAAGATCTGCCACAAGCTTAACATTAAGGCACCGGGAAAGGTGGGAGCCAATGAATTTGAATTTCAAAATGTTTATAAATCACAGGGGGGCATCCACCAAACAAGCTGTGATTCTGAGAATAGCAAGCTATTGTGCCTTCCCACCGCTATGGAACTATTCATTATCTATACTCAAGGAGTAAGCCTAATGGTTGTGATATGGCCAATGGAGATGGAGGGCTTTCTGAAGAGTATGGTGTTGACAAATGTGGGCACAGCGCAGAATTCAACATTGATGATGGGGGATGTGCCAAAAATTTGTAGACACGAAGCAGAATTGGTCTAGATGTCACTGCCTCACCCATGGGCTGATTGGCGAACCATCAAAGATAAGATAAAGGCTATAAATATGGCGACAAATGGTGGAATTGTAGTTAACAAGTTGTCTCTGATGCACCTTGAAGATTGGGATCTCGCGGACAACAGTAATGGTCTTGAAAAATTGCAACACAAGCTGCAGTAAACAGAGCATATAAAAGATACGAAATCGGAAATTGGCTGCATTGGTACAAAGAGGTCCCATATGCAGCACCCCAGCTAGAGCTAAATACCTATGAGGGGGTGTTTGTGTTAACAGAGCAGAGCAGAATGAGCACGATCGATTGCATGAATTGGTAAAGATAATGGAGTAGGAGCCAGAAGAAGTGTTGTAGGAGACAAAGAGGGAGTAATAGAATGAAGTGCGTCACTCACAGGGAGGTGAACCATGAAGCCTAGGCAATGCATATCACCGCACCGACGAGTGACTCGGGATGAGTCACGATGATTGTGTTGGGGGACTTTTGGGTAGCGGAGGTCCCACGTAACAGTTTTGGGGCTTAAATCCTATAAGTTAGGATAATAATATTGTAAAACTCCGAAATATTCAGAGCACAAAATGTAATAAGTCGAGTCAAAGGGTTGTTCGCCTAAGAAATAATATAAAATAATAGGAAGTGAGTTGGCCTGACCATGGTCCGCGAACCATGGGAAGGTATAAATAGAGCGAGGCTCTAAGGGTAGAAGGCAGTTCTAAGTTTGGATGGATCTTAGTGCTATGGGTTGGTGAAGACAATATTTTCTGCATCTATAAGTTCAATTCAAGGGTGTTTTTGGGTAGATAGAGGCTCTGCAGCTGCGTGTGCAGAGGCCTGGTAGAGTCCAAAGCTTTGTGCGTAGACCCCTGCACCTGAGTGCGCAGGGAAGATCCGGTTATATTGAAGATAACATTAATAAAGATAAGAATTTCTGAATCATTGTGTGTTTTCTTGCGGATCTATTTATTGCTTATGTTTTGAATCTATGCATCATCTGTTATAATTGCGCGCATGGAGTTTTAAGTTTAAATGTTTGCTTAAAGACTATCATAAAAATCTCAGATTTGTAATAACTTGGTTAGTAAGAAAGTGCGTCTACGCGGATCTACGCGAAAGCTCGATAGTTGTATCGAGTGGCAAACCCTCATCAAGACATCCCAAGGGTGTGGAAGCCCGGTTCCAGCACCCTGCCTTGCTACCTTGGGTGAGACCTCAGTCTGCACTTTGTGGGTTGTTGCTGAAAGGGCTGGTAGCTGCGGAATTTGTTTGGCTAAGAACTCTTCCAAACCTGGGTTAGGGCCCAACAAGCCAACGTTCCTTATCCAAACATATAATATAAAACCAACTATACTTTTTTGGTTCTCATCCTATGAGATTTCAATATCACTGTTTTCTCAGATTTACATCTAGATGGAATTATTCTCTCTATTTTTAGATCCGTTGAAAATTGTTCCTTTTACTTTTGCAATCCCCTATCAGATTTTCTTCTTAGTATATCCTCCTTAACTAGATTCTCTTACACTCCTTCCAACTCTACTCACTGCTAGAACTCCCTTCCTCTATACCTCTTCTCTTCTAAATAATTTATCTTAATTTTTGCTCCCATACTCATTTCTTTTAGAATATGGTTTATTTTTGTCCTTTTGGAAACTTCCTTTTCTTGTCTCTTGCCTCTCTATCTATTTTCTATATCATGTATCGTTAATCTTGTCTTTACAAAATCATCAAACTGTTAGTCACCATTAAAATAAAGAGAGAAATTTTACCTGTTTGATCTTTTGCATTCTCGTGATGGTTACAACATTTGCTGGTTGTAATCTTCACATAATAATACGCTTTGATACCGCAATGATAGCATGCCCCTCTGGTGGCCTGCTATATAACCTAGGAATCTTCTTTTATTATGCAGCGATTATGTTTCGTCCCTGTACCTCGTGCCTTTGTAATCCTTTAATTTTCCTTCATAAAATTGTGAACATATTCATAGGACCCTGACTTATGCACATTAATTACCAATCTAGTTTGAAATATATTTGTCCTTTCCTCCATGTAATTCCACATGTTGATATATTTCCCTTGTTGGATGGCACAAAATTTATTGGGTCGCCTAGTTTATTGTGTTGATGACCTCTCTTCAAGCCTTTTGAATTAATCAAAGTTATGCAACTGGAAGCCCAAAATTGGTTCCAAGTGTAATTCCACCCACCGACTGTTCCAATTTAATGAAAATTGAGTTGGGTCTGACTCTCAGTCAGAATTCAAGGCTCTCACCAAAACTTGAGTGGGGCTTGACTTCCAAAGCCTGAACTCCGACTGGTTAACCAACTACCAGGCCCATAGTTTGAGGTCGGGAAGTTGGGTCTTTGTTCACCTTGTATCTCTTCTTGTGACTTGACTTTGCTTCAAGCCTGACTATGAGGTTGATTCAATGCTCCCTTCACAGATCTTTATGTACGCTCCTTATAGTTTTCATGCCCAACCAGCCAACTGGTTTCACTAAGAGGATGGATTCAAGAGTTGTCTTGTTCCTCTACTCATTTAAGACAAAAAATACTCGCCTCCTTATGCCCCAACCTAATTATACTTGACTTCATTCAGTTTGATTGAATCAATGTATGGAAAAATCAACCTTTGTGTGGGATGTCTAAAGCTTCCCTCTATCCGAACATAGAAATAATAAGTGGAATTGATCCTATGAAATTGAGTTATATGTTACAGTGACAATCACTCTATTAGTCACAGCAGAGCACACTTTCCGAAACAATGAAAACTTAAGCACAGTAAAAAATGAGATAACACATATCAAAGCCAAACAATTCCCCCCTTCACCAATCATAAAGGGTATCTCCATAGGCACTAAAAAGGCTTACAAGTTCAATCCAAATTCTTCTTTAAGGCATTGTCTTTTTTACGCCTTCAAGCCATCTCAGTTAGTTTCCACGATGAAGATAGAGTCATGCTCTATCCTTGTTATAAATTAAACATGCAAGAGGAAATGATATTGTGGACACATAATCACATCAATTCCATTAAACATGAAGAGAACATTGAAAAAGGAAAATTCCCAGGCTCACATCTTGATCTCTCATTCTCTTTTTGAGCTTCTACTTTCCACCAGTTACTATTTTTAAAAATTCTATGTAGATTCAAAATTACTCATGTAATTTACTAAAACATAAGATTCAAATCTACTCTACTCATATGCGGAAAGCACTTCATGATTGAGAAAGAAAACCATAAACATGCATCAAGATTAAACTCACATGCACCAAGATTTATATAGGGGAAAGAAAATTCTCAAAACTCCTTCCTATCTATATTTCATTAAGAAAACAATAGAGAAGAAATACAATGCTTACTCAAGCATGAGCAACCTCTACAAGTGTATAAGCTATCTCTTTTTTTGACTGACCAACTTTGGACAACACAACCAATTTTCTATCCTTCCAAGCTCATACTTCCTTGTGTTTTTCAATGAGAAATTAGGCCCCTATTTTATTGTAATTTTCCTCCAACGAATTGCACAATTCATTAATGATCTTCCTCTGATTGCATGCACTACCTATACACCTCAAAATAGTCTACAACTGATAGTACACTGCCCTTGAACTCCAATTTCAGTTGGGTAACTCATTTTATTTGCATGCATGAGATAATTTAGGCTGATTGAATAATTAACTGGTTGATCACTAAGTTGTGACTGCTTACACACCCCAATACTAGACCCTCCAATCGTTCCTCCAACAGTTGTAACTAGTTTTACTGACCATAACTCAACTTAACTTATTTAAATTGTTCTAACTGAAATTAACTCAACCTAGGATCCTAAATTTTAGGAATCACTGCACACAACTAAATTTCATGCTCCTAACTTGAATTAAGTAAGCTAACCGAGTGATAACAACCATGTCACCATATTTAATTCATCCAAGCTGTCTGTTGATGTGGAATTTCAAATTTTCTCTCTAGTTTGACCAAGGCAAGTCAAATTGAGGATTTCTTGCTACATTTTCAACACACCCTTTCAGAAATAAAGGGATTCACATCTACCCTGATGCAACACCTTTGGAATGTACTGAATGATACATGTCTCTCTATTGTTGCTGCTACTGCAAAATCTGCAACGAAGAAGCATCCATAAAAAATAATCATTGAATCAATCTACAACTATATTCTAGGAAAAATGTGGCACGGCTTACTCCACTACTGAGCCTCCTCTCTGTTGTCAACATTGATCTTCACTCCTCAGTATCTGACTAACACTAATCCACCTACTACAAAATACTAGGGGCCCTTGTAGCAAGGGTAATGATCCATGAGACAAAAACAACTCAATGGACCTTGCCCAAGTTTCTGAAACTATTGGAATAGGGATTCACATCACCCAAAATCACACCTCGAGGTATCACTACATGTGCTCCCTCTGTTCACTTGGCTTGAAATACCCCCCCCCCCTACTGGAGGTCTTTGCTTTAGTGGATGTCTCCACTCTACCTCCTTTTTGCTTCTCCATTTGTGGTTTCTCGATAACTTCTTGACACTCCTTTTGAGGCTCCATTTTGAGAGGTAAATCATCCTCTCTCTCACCCACCATGTCTCTAACCCTTTCCTTGCTCCTCAAGGATTTGTATGCATCTTCTACCTCAACTGCTTACATGTTTTTGACTCGAGCACCGATCTTCTTCGCTTGACCCATGGTTATGTGTCTCCAGAATAGTTTCCTTTTATTGAAGATCATATCGTAACTACAGTCTTTCAAAAATGCAACAGAGATTAGATATTTCTTTAGATCTAGAATAATCAACACATCCTTGAGCTTGAGAAGGGATTTAACTCCCTCCGAAAAGGTTACTATACCGATCCCAGTAGCACTATACCTTCTATCATCTCCAAACTCAATGTTCCTATGGAGATCTTTCTCCCCCATGTCACTAACAAACTCTTTGTTTGTTGTCATGTGGAACAAGGAACGAATGTCCAAGTACCACATTTTCCCCATCACTATTGTCACCATGCATGTGATAGTGGTGAAATCAAGCTCAAACTATGAAGCCAAAGGTTCACTAGCTATTGCTACTGTAGGCTCCTTCTTACTCTCCTTCTTGTGTACAAATTTCGTGGCATAGTGCCCAAATTCATGACAGTTGAAACACTTGATTTTGGACAAGTCTTTCTTATTTCTCTCTTGGATAGAATCAGCCTCACCTTGGGACTCTTTTCCCTTGGCCTTCATTCCTTTGCTGGCTAATGGAAATTTCTCTTCCTCTTCTTTGGATGAGGTCCCATATCTGGTATTCTACCTTATCTCTTGTACCAAATCAGACCAAAGGAGTTCCCAATTTGGTAGCTTCTCCCTCCCATTTACCAAATCCTTGTAGTTGTTCCAGCTCTTGGGAAGGCCTAGAAGGGTTAGGCATATGAGATCATCCTCTACAATGTAGGTTTTAACCTTGTATGCAAATTAACTGCATATGAATTCTAGAAACAGAAAATAAATAATAGTGAGAGCATAACACATAAAACAAATATACACAGAGATTTTCCCCTCGATCCCAAAATCGAGACTACTAGATTGATTTTTCATTATGTTCCTTTCAGTGTTACAATACATATATATACATGCCAAATAACCCAATAAGATGGACCGAAAACCATCATGCCCAAAACCGTGTTCAAAAACCATGCACAAAACCATGCAAAAAGCCATGGGAAAAAACATGGGGCTAGTCGTGGAAAGAATATAACATAACCCAAAATTCTCCCACTTGTTGTTTTCTTTCCACAAGGGTCCATAGGGGAGCTTAGTCATTTATCCAGCCTTGCAATGTCCATTGTTTCTCTACACCAAGAGAACTTCTCAGAGCTCACATCTTTTGTCACTGCATCTGCAATATTCTTCAAAGTGTCCACCTTGACCAACAACGCCATTTTGTCTTCTATCATATCCTTCACAAAGTGATATTGAACATCAATGTGCCTTGTCTTTGAATGATAAACAAGGTTCTTTGCCAAGGAAATTGCACTTTGGCTATCACATTCTATCCTTATAGCTCCTTGTACTAACCCTATACTTGAACACAATCTCTGCAACCAAACTTATTCCTTGCTTGCATGAGTGGTTGCCATGTATTCTGCCTTTGTAGTTGATAGTGACACTATATATTGTTTCTTACTCATCCAACTGGGTGCACCTCCAAATAGGTTAAACACATACCCAGTTGTAGATCTTCTTTGATCCAGATCTCCAGCCTAGTCTGCATCAACAAAGCCATGGATATAAAAAAATATGTCCAATCTTCATCTTCCTTGTTAGCATAAACCATAATCACTAGTGCCACACAAATACCTGAAAACCCGCTTCACTGCTATCCAGTGCTCCTTCCATGGTTTTGACATTAATGCAGGTGCATGCCACTCAGACGGAGAAAGCGTGCAGTTTCTATGTTTTCTAGTTAAAAATAGGATAAAAATAAAACATGCTATCTTTTTTTAAAAAGTAGGATAGGAATGGAGAATAAAACTTGCTATCTTTTCATAAGATAAAAAAATTGTAAAAGCCTTAAACTATTATGTAGAAAGCTACTTTTGTACAAAATAAGGTTATCCATTATGAATAAAAAAAAGGAGATTTGGCAGCCAAGCTGGTTAGAGACGGCGAGGCCAGTATTGTTTCAATGAATTTCTCTCTCATGTAATGAATGGAATGTTAGATTGAGAATGGTATTCGAAATCGCCGAGAGTCTGAGAATTGTGCAGTTTTAATATGGGGTTTGAATGAATTTCATGTGATATATAAATTGCTGTGTGTTAAGGCAGCGTAGGGACGATGATGGTATAGTTTCAAACCGGCGTAAATTTCCAGATTTAAAAAGAGTTATACACGAGACAGTGTTCTATATATTGTTGGTTGAATACAGGTTGCGCGCGTGGTTATTCTCTGTTTTATTTGAATTGAAGTTCAACTGCTTGGGCGTAACTGATTGTGGATAATGGTATACTGTTTGTATACGACATATATGAACCTATGTATGAGTACTGCAGCGAAGCGTGGATACATGTAAGCTTGTATATTAACAACGGTGGGCATAACTGACATGTTATCTATCCATAACGGTGTGTTAATTACCTTGGTGAGTGCAAGTTATATATATATTCCGATGATAATATATAGAACTGTGTATTAATTATTTTGGCAACGGATTCTCCAACAATCGGGTTCGAAGGTTGTTCTCCAGTGATTGAGGTCGAATACAAAATATATATGTAGTTGTTTATGCGTTGTGATATTCTTATCTTCGAACTACAGTAAAGGAATTGGAGCACTGCGTTTTCCATCCTCGTTTCATGGTTTCTAGCGCAGAACAGTATATGTAAACTCCTTTTGGTGACCGGTTCCTATTCGCGGTTACACATTTTATAACTGATTAAGCCTATTCAAATGGTCTGTGTTGGTATTAAGACATCGGGTATCGAAATGGGAGTCTATTGAATCGTGGTTGAATCAACTGGAGGTTAGATCCTTCACAAAAAGTCGCCATTAATAATAATATATGGTTCCCTTGTAAGGCATGCGAAATTTTTTTAAATTGCTGCATTTGGTTATAAATTAGAAAGGTTGTGGCTTATCGGAAAAGGAAGGAAGCTATCAATAATGATTGATACTCGTGAAGCTAGTTCAAAGGAAATTGAGGCAGAGATTTAGGAGATTATTGTCAAATTAGAGAGATTATCCCTAAAGCCTGCAACCCCGCCATCATTAGTGGTATCAGAGCCATCAACTGACATAGAATTGAATCTCAGGAGTAGGAGAAGGATGGCTTTCAGAGTTGGAAGAGGACGAGGATGTGGTGTAAGAGGACGACCTCTTGTGAATGCTAAGATAATGGAAAGCATAGAAGAGCTGCGAGCTAGATTGGATGCAATAACCTCAGACAGAAACATAGATGATGGAGATATCAGTGAGCCCGAAATTGAAGCTATAGAGGAGGAAGCTGTATAGGTTACTCCTGAGATGAGGTTCTTTCAGTCAGTGTTGAAATCCACAGCCAGGCCATGGAACCAACTAGTACCAGTATATCAAGGAGGACTGAATCCAGAAGAATTGGTTGACTAGATTAATAGCATGGAGAAATTCTTCGATTATGAAGAAATGGAAGATGAGAGGAAAGTAAAGTTTGTTGTCACAAAATTAATAGGCCATGCAATGCTCTGGTGGGATGGTGTGTACGCGGAAAGGAGGAGACTAGGTAAGCAGCCAATCAAGAATTGGAGTAGAATGGTCGTGAAGTTAAAAGGTAATTTTTTGCCCAGTAATTATCAGCAAACATTATTTAGACAAATGCAAAATCTTAGACATAGAGCTTTAACAGTGAAAGAATACATAGAAGAGTTCTATAAGCTGAGCATAAGAGCTGGAGAAGCCCAAGACACAGATGATAAGGTGGCTAGATATATGAATGGCCTCAGGGTGGACATTCAGGATGAGATAAGTCTGCTGTCTCCAAAAACAGTAGAGGAAGCTTATCAGATAACACTGAAAGCTGAGGAAAAACTCATGAGGAAGCAGTCTACTAGAGGGAGAGGGACTTTCAGAGGAAAAGAAAGTCAAGGTTGTAGTGGAAGATCTACAACACCTAAGGAAGGAGCTAGCAGTAGCTCAACCCAACATGCACCCACAGGAGGTGATGCAAGAGGCAGAGGGATTTTTTCTAGAGGAAGAGGAGGCAGAGAAATAAGATGTTACAGATGCAATAAGCTGGGACATAGAGCTTCTGAGTGCCCAGAGAATGCAGAAATAAAGCAAAGGAATGCAATTGTTGCTCCAGCTGAGGAAGAGGCACTAGTGGCAATAGTAACAGAAGAAGTAAATACACCAGAAATAGGAGAATCTCTGGTACTTAATAAAGTCCTACTTAAGCCAACAAAGGAGATAGCTGAACCGGCACAAAGGAAAACTTTATTTAGGACAGTGTGCAAAGTCCAACGGAAATGTTGTGAGATGATTATTGATATTGGCAGCACTGATAATTTGGTTTCTACAGAAGTAGTGGAGAAATTGAAGTTGAAGACAATGAAGCATACAACACCTTATAAAGTGTCATGATTGAAAAAGGGACATCAACTGCTGGTAAGTGAATAGTGTGAAGTGGAATTCCAAGTGGGCAAGTACAAAGATAAAATTGTTTGTGATGTGATGCATATGGACGTGTGTCACATATTGCTTGGAAGACCTTGGAAATATGACAGAGAAACCATACATGATGGGAAGAGAAACACCTACAAGTTTGGAAAGGATGGTGTCGATCATACATTGTTGCCTCTGCAAGAAGAAGATGGACCGGGACAGAAGACTGATCCAAAAACTCTGTTATTTGGAAGAAAGGAATACTTGGAGCAGATAGTGGACATACTATTGAGACCGGAAGAACTCAGAATAGCTAAGTTGGAAGAGGAGGTCTCCATTGGTGAAGCAGAGGAGAAGATCATTGATGATCCCTTGAGTTATTGGGTAAATTCAAATCAGTTGGATAGTGTGAATTCTTGTGTTTGTATAGCTGAAAATAGTGATGTGATTACAGGTGTTGAGAAGGATGCGCAATCTTGTGAAGCTGTCACAAACATGGAAAAGAATCTTTCAGGAGATAAGTACTTTGAAGAAGAAAGTAGTAATGCTTTTGTTGTTGCAGTACAAGAGGAAGTTCATGTAAATGAAGAAGAGGATCAGCTGGAAGAGCTGGTATCTGAACCGACAAGTGAGACTGTTAAAACTTGTAGTTTTCAAACTGACAAGTTGTGCATGAATGCAGGTAATGAAATGGTAACAGCAGGAAGCTTGGCTTGTGAAAGTATTGAAGATTGCACAGAAAGTTTCTCAAAGGAGATGACAGATTTATGGCATGAGTTAAGTGTTCTAGAGAAGAGACTAGAAGTACAGAGGATAAATATTCAGAATATAAAGGCAGAGATGAATGAAAATAAAGAGGTTTATTTTTATAAACCAGAATATAGAGGCATTCTCGGAGAAGATGATGCTGAGGATAGACTGAGTGATAATCTCAAGAATGATTGGGATCAGTATACTGAAATACTGGCAATGGGAAGTAAGGCACTGAGGCCTTATAAATTTTATTTTAACAAGTGTTTTGTGAATGTAGGTATTGGTGCAGAACATTTGACTCAGTTGAAGAGAGAAGAAGTTTTCTGTTCCAGAGGACAAGAGGGTATGGATGATCGGGTGGAAGTCAGAAAAGAAACAAGCTTAGAAGCAAGAAGTTAGCGAGTGATAGTATAGACTGAGCAAGCCGTCATAGCTCAGCAGGGAGTAAGAAATCAGCAACTTGAAGAATTATTGGACAAGGAAATTGAATTAATTAGAAGAATCATGTTAAAAGTGTCTCCGAGGAAGACATCAGCAATAAAGAGAAGCAGCAGAAGCAGTAGCAAAATGAAGACATGGGCAGATTATGAAAGTGCAGCTAGTGGAGAAAGACAGCATAAAATATGGAGGCCTGGAGAAAAGCAGCAAGCAACAACACATGATGACTTGCAGAACAAAGTGTGGGACCCTGGAAGACAAGAACGAAGACTAAAATGCATGATCAGGAGATCATGATCATTTTCGACCTTGGGAGTCTGATGCAGGTGCATTCCACTCAGACAGAAAAAGCGTGCAGTTTCTATGTTTTCTAGTTAAAAATAGGATAAAAATAAAACATGCTATCTTTTTTTTAAAAAGTAGGATAAGAATGGAGAATAAAACTTGCTATCTTTTCATAAGATAAACAAATTGTAAAAGCCTTAAATTACTATGTAGAAAGCTTCTTTTGTACAAAATAAGGTTAGCCATTATGAATAAAAAAAAGGAGACTTGGATGCCAAGCTGGTTAGAGACGGCGAGGCCGATATTGTTTCAATTAATTTCTGTCTCATGTAATGAATGGAATGTTATATTGAGAATGGTATTCGAAATCGCCGAGAGTCTGAGAATTGTGCAGTTTTAATATGGGGTTTGAATGAATTTCATGTGATATATAAATCTCTGTGTGTTAAGGTAGCATAGGGACGGTGATGGTATAGTTTCAAACCGGCGTAAATTTCCAGATTTAAAAAGAGTTATACACGTGATAGTGTTCTATATATTGTTGGTTGAATACAGGCTGCGTGCATGGTTATTCTTTGTTTTATTTGAATTGAAGTTCAACTGCTTGGGCGTAACTGATTGTGGATAATGGTATATTGTTTGTATACGACATATATGAACCTATGTATGAGTACTGTAGCGAAGCGTGGATACATGTAAGCCTATATATTAACACCGGTGGGTGTAATTGACATGTTACCTATCCATAACAGTGTGTTAATTACCTTGGTGAGTGCAGGTTATATATATTCTGATGATAATATATAGAACTGTGTATTAATTATTTTGGCAGTGGATTCTCCAACGATCGGGTTCGAAGCTTGTTCGCTAGCGATTGAGGTCGAATACAAAATATATATGTAGTTGTATATGCATTGTGATATTCTTATCTTCGAACTACAGTAAAGGAATTGGAGCGTTGCGTTTTCCATCCTCGTTTCATGGTTTCTAGTGCAGAACAATATATGTAAACTCCTTTTGGTGACCGGTTCCTATTCGTGGTTGCACATTTTATAATTGATTAAGCCTATTCAAATGGTCTGCATTAGTATTAAGACATCGAGTATCGAAATGGGAGTCTATTGAACCGCAGTTGAATCAACTGGAGGTTAGATCCTTCACAAAAAGTCGCCATTAATAATAATATATGGTTCCCTTGTAAAGCATGCGAAACTTTTTTAAATTTTTCCTTTGGTTATAAATTAGAAAGGTTGTGGCTTGTCGGAAAAGGAAGGAAGCTATCAGTTAATGACGGATACTCTTGAAGCTAGTTCAAAGGAAATTGAGGCAGAGATTCAGGAGATTGTTGTCAAATTAGAGAGATTATCCCTAACACCTGCAACCCCGCCATAAGACATAAAACTTCTCAATACTCTCAATGCATGTGCAATGTCTGGTATAGTACAGACCATCACATACATCAGCCACCGACTGCACTTGCATATGGAACACGTGACATGTCCTCTTCCTCTTATTGTGTCTTGGGACACTGTTCAATAGATAACTTTACACCTATAGGAATACGAACCTTCACTGGTTTACTATCCTGCATATAAAACTTTTGTAATATTGTCTCGACATACTTCCTCTGGTTTAACCAGAGCTTCCTCTTTTCCAGATCTCTTTTAATTTCCATGCACAAAATATAGTTTGCAGCACCAAGGTCTTTCATGTCGAATTTGGAGGACAATTGGGTCTTCAAATACTCGATAATTTCTTTGTCATTTCCAACCAGCAACATATCATCCACATACAAGACCAAATAAATAACACAATCACCAATTAATTTAACATACTTACAGTGATCTACTTTGCTTATGGTGAAGCGAAGTCCCCATATAAATGTATCAAATTTCTGATACCACATCCTTGGTGATTGTTTTAACTCATACAAAGTCTTTTTTAACTTGCATACTAGTTCTTTCTTACCCTTCACCGCAAAGCTTTCAGGTTTCTTCATGTATATCTCTTCTTCCAGATCCTCGTGAAGAAATTTTGTCTTCACATCCATTTGTTCTACCTCAAAATCAAAAGAAACAGAAACAGATAAAAGTAATCTAGTAGAAGCTACCTTGGCAATAGGAGAAAAAAAATCACCAAAATCAATTCCCGACACCTTGGAATAACATTTTTCTATCAATAAAGCTTTGTATTCCTCCACCTTTCCTTCTGCATTTTTCTTCTTCTTGAACACCCATTTGCTTCCAATGGGTTTCTTTCCAGCGGACAAATCCACCAGATCCCAAGCCTCATTTTTGTGCAAAGATGCCATTTCATCAACCATGGCCTCTTTATTAGGTTTGCCATCCTTTGAATCTACTGCTTCCTTCATAGTTTTGGGATCATTATTAGTAATAGATAAAGAAAAAATTGAATAAAAATCAGATGGACTATACCTCTCTGGTTGCCTTCTTTCTCGAACTGATCTTCTCACAACCGGAGTTTGTGGCTCTTCATCTTCTCATTCCTCTTCTGTTGTAGAGTCTGATTCTTCCTCCTTAAGCTCAAACTATATCTTCTTAGGTTCCTTTGGTTGGACTTCATGTTTAATAACATATTTAACCTCTCTAAACATAACATCTCGGTTGTACACAACCTTCCTTGTTACTAGGTTCCAAAGCTTATAACCCTTTAAACCATCCCTATACCCAATAAAGATGCACTTTTCAGATTTACTATCCAGCTTTGTTCTTTTATCCTTTGGAGCATGTACATATGCATCACATCCAAATACCCTCAAATGTGAAAGAGAGGGTTTCTTACCAGTCCATACCACTTGTGGAGTCTTATCCTCCAACACTAATGAACGTGATCAATTGACTAGGTAACATGCAATCTCCACTGCCTCTGCCCAGAATTCATGTCATGAATGGGCACCATTGAGCATGCTTCTTTCCCTTTCCATCAACGTCTTTTTCATTCTTTCTGCAACTCAATTTTGTTGAGGTGTGTATGGAGTAGTCTTATGCCATGCTATACCACACTTACATAGTTTTTCAAATTCCTTCTTGCAAAACTCTCCACCATTATCTGTCCCCAAAACCTTTATCTTCTTCTCTATCTAGTTTTCCACTAGAGCCTTAAATTCTTTAAACGTATCAAAGACTTGAGATTTCTTCCTGAGGAAATATATCCATGTATTCCTTGAGAAGTCATCTATAAATGATACATAGTACACAAACTTACCCAATGATGGAACCTTCACAAGTCCAAACACATCACTGTGAACAAGCTCTAATATCTGTTTCACCCTCTTGCCACCAGAGGGGAAACTCACCCGATTCTTCTTCCCATATATACAATTTTCAAAGAAATCAAAATCCAGAGAGCTATTAGTCATACCTTCTACCATACCTTTACAATAAAGTATTCTAAGGCCATTTTCTCCAATATGTCCAAGCCTTTGGTGCCATAGCATGGTCTTTTCTCTAGAGACCACTAGATTTTTTACTCCACTTTCAGGAACCAATGAACTGTTGCACCCATCAAAAGGAGTGCTACCTTGCAGTTTGTATAGAGTTCCAATCTGAACTCCCTGCATCAGTACCAGTGCTCCCTGAACCACCTTACAGGTATCCTTCTTGAACACTATTTTTACACTTGCATCGTCTAGCTTGCTTATAGAAATTAGATTTCTGGCCGATGCAAGAATATACAGAATATCCGAAAGTGTTCTAACCCTTCCACCTTGGAACTTCAACTTTCTTTTCCATGACCAATGATTCTAGCCTTCCTATCATCACCACCATCATATATCTCATACTCACAAAACCACTCTCTATGGGGAGTGAAGTGAAAGGATGCACCTAATTCAATCAACCATGCCTCATGATCTACATGCGTACTTGAAGAAGAATCCAAGTAGACATCCCCACCTTCATCTGAGGTGATTTTCGCCTCTGTAAAAGGAGCATCATCAGATCCCTTTACTTTCTCGAGAGATTTTGATTTACAATCCCTTTTGTAGTGCCCTTCCTTTCTACATTTCCAACATACCTTTACAAGTTTTCCTAGAGATTTAGATCTCCCTCTAGATTTATATCTCCCACTCGATGACTTATTTTTGTTTCTGTTATGGGACCATCCTCGTACAAACAAGGCATCACCATCCTAGCTCTCCATATTTTTCCATCTCATTTCCTCCGTCAGCAAGAATGAGACTATTTCATCAAACAGAAAGGCAGTTGCATTGCTACCTATTGCAATAACCAGACTATCCCATGAATATGGTAGAGAACACAACAAACTAATGCACTTATCATAATCCAAAATTTTAATATCAATAGATAATACTTGCTTACCACAATATTAAATGCCTTTAGATGCTCTGTCATCGAGTCTCCATCTTTCATCCTTAGGTTACACAACTTTTTCCGTAGGAACAGTTTATTCACTAGAGACTTAGATTGGTACAAAGTCCCTAATATGTCCCATAAAGCCTTCGTTGTAGTTTCCCCTGATACATTCGGCAATATTGAGTCTGAGACACATAATTGTATTGTGCTTTTTTCCTTCCGATCCAACTTCTTTCATTCTTCATCGGAGACTCCCATTGGTTTAGTACCCGTATCTACTGCGATACTTTGATCTTTGTCCACCAACAGATCCTCCATCTTAAGTTTCCACAACTGAAAACTCTAACCATTAAATTTCTCAATCTTTATCTTTCCACTGCTCGCCATCTTCTGCCATGACCAGAATTGATGTCGTAGATCTCCCACTGAATAAGGTTTACCATAAGCACGAGAAAAACCCCTCAGCAACAAAGGCGTCCCCCTGAAGCCAAAACAACTCCGATATCAAATGTAGGTTTTAACCCCATACATAAATTAACTACATATGAATTCTAGAAACAGAAAATAAACAATAGCAAGAGAATAACACATAAAACAAATATACACAATGATTTTCCCCTGGATCCAAAAACCAAGACTACCAGATTGATTTTTCATTATGTTCGTTTCAATGTTACAACACTGTAGGTTTTAACCCCGTACAGAAATTACCTGCATACGAATTCTAAATCACAGGAAAAATAAAAATGTGAGAGCATAACACATAAAACACATATACACAGAGATTTCCCACTGGATCTCAAAACCGAGACTACCAGCTTGATTTTTCATTATATTCCTTTCAATGTTACAATACATATTTATACATGCCGAAGCATCCAATACCATGGACCGAAAACCATCGCGTCCAAAACTGTGGACCGAAAACCATAGGTAGGTTCGCCCAACCTAATATAGGGTCCAAAAAAAAATTTCTCGTGGCGCTGCCCTGAACCCCGTAGAGGGGGGCTACCCGCACCCCTCAAACCCCCCGGATAGGGGGGGCTGCTGGCCCCCCTGTGACCCCCCCAATGCGCAATCGGTGCAACGAAGGGGGGGCTCCGCCCCCTCTAACCCCCCGGTTCACTACGTTGGTTAGTCGTGGAAAGAATATAACACAACCCAACAATCTCCCACTTGTTGTTTTCTTTCCACAGGGGGCCACAGGAGAGCTTAGTCATTTTTCCAGCCCTGAAATGCCCAGTGTTTCTCGACACCAAGAGAACTTCTCAGAGCTCACAGATTTTGTCAATGCATCTGCAGTATTCTTCAAAGTGTCCACCTTTACCAGCAACACCTTTTTGTCTTCTATCATATCCCTCACAAAGTGATACTGAACATCAATGTGCTTTGTCTTTGAATGATAGCAGGGTTCTTTGCCAAGAAAATTGCACTTTGGCTGTCACAGTCTATCCTTATAGCTCCCTGTACTAACCCCATACTTGAACACAATCTCTGCAACCAAACTGCTTCCTTGCTTGCATGAGTGGCTGCCATGTATTCTGCCTCTGTAGTTGATAGTGCCACTACAGATTGTTTCTTACTCATCCAACTGACGCACCTCCAAATAGGTTAAACACATACCCACTTGTAGATCTTCTCTGATCCAGATCTCCAGCCCAGTCTGCATCAACAAAGTCACGGATATCCAACACTCTATCCAATCCTGGTCTTCCTTGGTAGCACAAACCATAATCACTAGTGCCACGCAAATACCTGAAAACCCGCTTCACTGCTGTCCAGTGCTCCTTCCCTGGTTTTGACATAAACCTTCTCAATACTCCCACTGCATGTGCAATGTCTAGTCTAGTAAAGACCATGGCATACATCAAGCTACCGACTGCACTTGCATATGGAACACGGGACATGTCCTCTTCCTCTTCTTTCGTCTTGGGACACTATTCAGCAAATAACCTCACACCTACAGGAATAGGAACCTTCACCGGTTTACTATCTTGCATATTAAACCTCTGCAATATTTTCTCAACATACTTCCTCTGGTTTCACTAGAGCTTCCTCTTTGCCCGATCTCTTTTAATTTCCATGCCCAAAATATAGTTTGCAGCACCGAGATCTTTCATGTCGAATTTGGAGGACAATTGGGTCTTCAAATCCTGGATAATTTCTTTGTCATTTCCAAACAACAACATATCATCCACATACAAGACCAGATAAATAACACGACCACCAATTAATTTAAAATACACACAATGATCTGCTTTGCTTCTGGTGAAGCCAAGTCCCCGTATAAATGTATCAAATTTCTGATACCACATCCTTGGTGACTGTTTTAACCCATACAGAGACTTCTTTAACTTGCATACTAGTTCTTTCTTACCCTTAACCGCAAAGCCTTCAGGTTGCTTCATGTAGATTTCCTCTTCCAAATCCCCGTGAAGAAATGTTGTCTTCACATCCATCTGTTCTACCTCAAAATCAAAAGCAGCAGCAACAGATAAAAGTAATCTAATAGAAGTTACCTTGGCAACAGGAGAAAAAATATCACCAAAATCAATTCCCGGCACCTGGGAATAACCTTTTGCTACCAACCGGCTTTGTATTTCTCCACCTTCCCTTCTGCATTTGTCTTCTTCTTGAACAACCATTTGCTGCCAATGGGTTTCCTTCCAGCCGGCAACTCCACCAGATCCCAAGCCTCATTTTTGTGCAAAGATGCCATTTCATCAACCATGGCCTCTTTCCAGAGTTTTCCATCCTCTGAATCCACTGCTTCCTTCACAGTTCTGGGATCATCATCAGTAACAGACAAAGCAAAGTTTGAACAGAAAGCAGATGGACTATACCTTTCCAGCTGCCTTCTTTCTCGAGCTGATCTTCTCACAGCCGGAGTTTGTGGCTCTTCATCTTCTGATTCCTCCTCTGCTACAGAGTCTGATTCTTCCTCCTTAGTTCAACTCTATCTTCACAGGTTCCTTTGGTTGGACTTCATGTTTAATAACATCTTTCACCTCTCTAAACACCACATCTCGACTGTACACAACCTTCCGTGTGACTGGGTTCCAAACTTATAACCCTTTAAACCATCCTTATACCCAATAAAGATGCACTTTTCAGATTTACTATCCAACTTGGTTCGATTCTCCTTTGGAACATGTACATATGCATCAAATCCAAATACCTTCCGATGTGAAAGAGAGGGTTTCTTACCAGGCCATACTTCTTGTGGAGTCTTATCCTCCAACGCTGATGAAGGTGACCTGTTGACCAAGTAACATGCAGTATCCACCGCCTCTGCCCAAAATTCCTGTCCTAAACCAGCACCACTGAGCATGCTTCTTGCCCTTTCCATCAACGTTTTGTTCATTCTTTCCGCGACTCCATTTTGCTGAGGTGTATATGGAGTAGTCTTCTGCCGTGCTATAACACACTTCTTACAGAATTCTTCAAATTC
>APFE031181803.1:0-21601 GCA_000404065.3 Pinus taeda
TATATATTAAAAAATTGCTCTGGGATTCGCTCCCACACCGGGAGCTTCTGAAAATGTCGCTCCCGCTCCCGTTTTTGCTCTCGCTCCTCGCTTTCGCTTCCGCTCCTCGCTTTCGCTCCCGCTCCCAAGTAACATTGGAACCAACAATGTGTTTTTCCTTGCAGAGCAAATCTTTAGTTGGGATGCAGATATTTTGCAGCATTTGTTGGGAGAATAGCGTTAGTGGGAGAGAAGGAGACATACTAAGGGAATTTCTTCCTTAGAGAATTCCCAACCAGGGAATTCGAATTCTCAATTGCTGAGTCACAGCAAGGGGCAACAAATCTGCTAACTCCAGTAGGGAGTTCGTAGGCTAGCCCAACAACAACGTAGAGGAGAGAGGAGGCAATTCGACATTTTTGCAGAGATGGCCACGGATGGGCAGAATCCATGGAAGAGCAGCAAATTAGATCCAGTTGCTACATATTTCTCACATGGATCAGTATCCTTGCTACAGGAGCCTAACAAAATCAGTAGCAGGACAATCACAATGTCAATAGACGCAACTAGTCTTTCAAATGACAATTTCATAACTAGTTGCAATCAGTTTCTGGAGGATAGTTGTAGATCTAGTTTAGTGACAGAGGCAGTGTGAATTGCCCAATTGCAGTATGCAGGTGCAGTTCCATCGAGGAGATTCCTGGTGCAGAGCTTCGCAGTCCAGTTTCCAGTGTAGAAGGACTATGTGAGTTGCCAAGAGGGAGTAGAGAGATTTCCCATAAGGATATCGAGACTCAGAGGGAGTCTAGTTTCAAAGGGAGCAACCGTAAGGAGGCTAGTCCTTCTGGATTTGGGGAGATTTGAATCATTATTGCAGTAGTGCAAAAGCATCAGCAGAGCAGTAGCAGCCGTAGTATGAGTATATCATATTTCATCATGTTGGCAGCCATACCTCCAGGGGTGAGGTGGGGCGATCTGGAGTTGTAGCCCCAGAGAGCTATAAGTTGGGCAGGATCCTTGAGGAGTCCACCTCTCAGATCAATAACTTGCTACATGAGCCCAAATCAGTAGTATCAGGATGGACCAGTGTAAGTTGGTGCAAAGGAGTGTCAGAGTGATAGTTGTAGTGGCTAGTAGTGCCAGAGACTGAGTAGCGCAAAGCAAAGTTGGCAACAGTGGCTAGTAGTGCCAGACACTGAGAAGAGCAGAGAAAAGTTGGCAAGAGTGCAGTTCGCATAGAGCAGAGGTCAGCAGTAGCGCATAAGCTTCAGAGGGTCAACGTCGAGACTAGCAGCAGTCAGACTTCAACAACGAGATGCATCATACTAAACACCAATGCAGTAATTTTGGGTGCTTTTCCGTTGCTGGTGTAGTAGCAACAACAATTGGAGAAGGTTGCAGTGCCACCAACATGGATGCAATCCTCAGAGGGAGTTGCAGTACGGATGCAGTGTTGACAGTGGCAGGGTCAATAGCAGTACAGATGATATTGATTTGTGCAGTAGCTGGTGGACAGGATGTCAGACATCAGAAATGCAGAAGGAGATGTTACAGAACAAAGTAATGGTTCAGTATGTTGCATTCTTAGAAAACATTCCTCGCTAAGAGGGGGTGCTGATTTCTGGTAGCATCGGATTTTCTCTAAGTCTCAAATTTTGCAGGGAGGCTTAAACACATGCATTCTCCAATACCCAGAAATCGTTTTGGGAAATCCCCCCCAGAGACAGTTTTATTAAAATAGTTAATTATTTTGAATGGGAACCTAAGTCTAAACTTAGGAAATTAAAATAATTAATAGGTATTAATCTAAACTGTGGGTGAAACTTCTAGAAGAAAGCGGAGATCAAGTCAATAGGATCCTAGCCATTGATTAATATCTAATCTGGTCCATTGATTAATCAACGAGGGGATTTTAAGCGAAGGCTTGATGGCCACTTGGAGAACACACAGAGAGAGTTGATAAGTCTGATCGAATTGTTGAAGCTAGAGCAGCGCAATGATTTCGTAGTGATCACGTAGAGAGGGGCAAAGAGAGTTTTAGCTGGAGTATCTTCTCCGGAGCCAAGAATACTCAGTTGAGGGGCAGAGACACACAAAGGAGGCAACGCAGTGCCCAGAGAGGGTGACGCAGAGCCAGGAAGGGCTCACGTAGAGCAGCCTAGAGCCTTCACGTAGAAGTAAGAGATTTATTGGGGGTTTGACGTTCTAAGCTAGGAGGGCTAGAGTCAACTCCTAAGAGTAAATCGATCTAGCAAAGAGGTGATGCAGGGCCATGCAGTGACTGCGTAGGGGCAACACAGAAGTAGCTAGGGACTCATTGGTTCAGTTGTCGGATTAGTCAGGACTTGCAGTGTAGAGTGAGGTAATCTCACTAATTTCTTCTTTCGAGTGATATTATTTGTACTAGATTTCCAGCAAGGCATCCAAAGGTTGTATTCATAAATAACTTTTTCTTAATAATAAAAACCCTTAGATCTATTGCACCGTTTTTCCCGCATTGGGTTTTTTCAGGGACATTTGTCCAAAAACAACTGTGTTGTTTGTGTTGTATCTTTCTCTTGTTCAGTTTCTTGTTTTGACATATTATTTTAAATGGTGTAGGTTGTAGTGTATGTATTTCAATGTTTGCCATAGAAAACTGCAAATAACTTGTTCATGTAAATTATCAAGTAGGAGAAATATCATCAGTTGCTGCATTAGGGATTCCAGATTGAGGATTTTGACATCCACACGTGAGAGAAGGATGAGTTTTACTAGTAGCTTGACTAGCCGCGCGTATGAGTTTTGAATGGTTTGACTATAGACATTGACCACAGGAAATTTGACCAGGTCTGACTGGTATTTTGGCGTAGATATTTGGCATGGATTTCTAGAAAAATTTCTGACTTTTCGAAACACAATTTGTCTCCAAGGAAAGATTGTTGGGTTTTCTCCCAAGGTTGGGTTTCCTAGGTGAAAATTTGTGTCTATTGTGCATGGTTGTCTTTCTATGATCTTTATTATTTCCATTGCAGTCACTGTTGATATTTTCTAAGTATAATTATTTAATGATAGCAATGGCATAAAAATTATTGTTTGAAAATCATTAGGAAGTAATTATCAGGAAAAAAGTTGTATTCCACTGTACTTGCCATATAATTTCAACATCCCCATGGCATTGGTGCTGGTGTAGTGGACTATGCCATAGCTAGTCATGGTCTTCTCACCCACACACATGATCCATCTTCATCCACTCGCCTTCACAAAGCATACCATAAATTCTTCTGCTGCAAAAAGTGAACATTTCTCTCTTGGAGGAGATGGGAACTTTGTGAGCCCTTCTCCATTCTCCGAAACCTTTTGGTGTGCCCATTTTCCTCGACACCACTCCATCTCGCTTGATATTGACCCACAATCCATTTTCTGCCACACAACCTCCTTTTAAACATTCTTGGGCAATCACCCACCCATATCTCTTCTCCTCCCTCCTTATGCCACCTTTTCTCTGAGCGGGACATTAGGAGAGTAGTTAGAGCCATGAGTATCAACAGAGCAACAGATGAGGAAAGCCATTAGGAAAAAATCTTCAAACATGGCATCCAATCTCTTGAGTCCTATATGTCTGATTTATTTAACCATGTTGTATGTTTAGACTTCCCCTCCTCCTGCACAAGACACATGATTCATCCAATCCAAAAATCGTGGAGTAACTTTGATTGGAACAACCATCTATTATCATCATGGGTTTTACATTCTCCAAGATTTATGTCGTAGTCATACACCAGTGGTCTTCTGAGGAGCTAGAGGGCCGAAACCTTAGGGCTAGAGGACAAGTAGGTTTCCACCCAAACTACTAGACGATTGATCACATATTCACAATCTGAGCCATTATTGCGGAGGCTCATCATCACTCATCAAAGGTCTACAATTGCTTTGTTGACTTCCAAAAAGCATTTGACATAGTTTCAAGGGAGGCGTTATTCTAGAGACTATGTGACATTGGAATATTTGATACCCTCCTAACAACTATCATGAGATTATACAAGTTAGTTTTGGGATGACTCAGGATATTACACAACATTTCCTACTTCATATGGAGTACCATCGGGGTAAAACAAGGGTGCCCCCTCTTGCCAACCCTCTTCAGGATCTATATTGATGAGCTATAGTCCTACCTCCATGAACATATCTTGAAAGGGGTTGGTTGTCTTCTACATGAAGTGTAGGTTTCTCTTATCATATTCGTCGACGACTTGGACTTTTTGGCCTGCATTCTCGAGGACTTGTAGAGATAGCACTAGCTAGCTTTTGTGACCTTTGACAACAAATGGTCAACCTGGGTAAGACCAATGTTTTTAAAACCGGAACCGTGACCAGACCAGTCCACCTAATGAACTGGTTTACTGACCGGAACCGGTCTAACCGAGACTGGTTTGGTCTAAATGAACCGGTTTTAGAAAAATACATTAAATAATTATTTTTTAATGACAAAAACTATTTTTAAGATTTAAAACCATGATTCCAAGCCAATAGAGACAAAATATGCAAAGGTTGCTCATTTATATACCATGTAAAGGTGAATATATCAAAATGGCACCGAGTGCAATACATATCATCGACAAAATACATAAGTAATGAGTCTCTAAATGGCCTCTAGAGTGCAAAAACAAAGCCTACAAACTATGGGGCTAGTGGCCTACTACAAGACTCCAGTCTACATATATGATAATACTATAATAGTGATCAACATTATCACTTGAAACTTCTCATGAGTCATCATGATCAAACTCAGTTGGTTGAGTCTCGACTCCCCAACTTTGCAGCCACAAACTTCTCTATTGGTTCAGTGACTTGAGTCTCAAACTTCTGAAGGTATTCTACCCCAATATGCCCTATTATTTCATTTGGTGCTCCACATGGCTTTACATAGCCTCCTATCCCAACCAAGTGTTGCTTGAACCTATTAATACCCCCTCCTTGAATGGATTTTTGGCAATATTTGCAGACCATTTTTCCATCAATCATATCACAATGAGCCCATGCAGTATCTCTAGCTTTTGGAGGCATGATGACTACCTGGAAATGCCAACTCCATTGACAGCGACACACTATCTCCAAAATAGCTCCAACTCCAACTCCAAGATGACTACTTCAGAAAAAACTCAACACTCTCCAAGCTCACAAACAAACTCACAAACACTCCAAATCAGTTGTGTGAGACAAATGAGAGTGAGAGGGGCCTCTTAAAGGCTTTGAGAGGGTGTTTTTGGAGGGAAAACACCCTTAGTTTCCCCCCAAAACCCCTAAAACACAGTCAGAATTCCGCTTTTTTAACTTTACGGTGGGCGTGCCTCTAACCGGCCGGTTAGCACTAGTTAGGGCAAAAAAAAGGAGAAATGGGCTAATGAACCAAGTTTTTTGGCCAATTTCGACCAGTGGGCTTGCTAACCAACCGATTAGACTGGTAACTGGTTAGCAAGATTGGTTTTTAAAACTATGGGTAAGACCAAGGTCTTGATCTTCAATTCATATGATTGATGTGTTCATAGGGACTTTAAAGGATAACATCCAACAAGGACTTTATAGACTTACATTTCTATTATTGGGGGGCGAAGAATGAGATCACTGCCACTTACACTTGGGAGTGCAGTTCATGGGACATCGTTTTGGTATGTTGTAGACCTTTCTCCTCAACTCAATAAAGGGTATAGTTCCCTGGCCCTCATTGAGAGACAATGCTTCTAGATTTAGTTTCAAGACATCTCGTTGAAACTCTACCTCATGGAGGAAATTATCAGACCTGCAATTCTCTACAGCTTCGAGATCCAAGGGTTGAGCCTATCATAGATAGATTAGGCTAGGATGGAGGGAGAAGCCTGCTTCTCAGGCCCATCTATTGAATGTAGCAAGCAAGGTCTTTTGGCTTCTGCCTTAGCTAATGAAGACATTAAATTGTCCTCAGGCATTAAACTTCAATTAAGATGAGTTATTTCCAGTTTATTGGAATAATAATCATGTTAGCATGCGTAGAGTTGGAGCTTCAGTTAAGTGAAAGTCTTCATTGGTTTAACTATAGAATGAGGTTGCATTTAGCAGTTCAGCTAGAGCAAGTTAATCTTCAGCCTTGAATGAAGGAAGAGCGAGTTTGATCTCTAATGTTGATTGGAGAGAGCATGAGTTAACAACTCCAGTGATGATTGGAAGGAGAGCGAGTAACACTCTTAGTTAACTCGCTATCAGAGATTGAGTTCTAAATTAAGTTGGGTCTCGTTGCATGGGTCAAAGTTCAACCATAAAGAGAGGACAAATGTACAATTAAAATATAGGTTTTGTGCACAAAGGTTTGTGTGACAAGACAACTCACAAGTTTGTGAGAGGAACCTTGATTGTGGAGAGCACAAGAATTGTGTCCTAATGAATAGGAGATCACAAGCACACAAGTATTTAGGAGATTGTGCACAAAGGTTGTGTCCTAAGGAGTAGGAAGTCACAAGTGTGCATGATCAACAAGAAGAGAGCAAGTCAAGGAGGCAACATAGGAAGAATTGTGTGCAGGAATTGAGATCAAGTAGTGATCAAGGCAGGCCAAGATCAATTGTATCAGCTAATATTTTAGAGAGAAGCAAAAAACTTTCTCAAAGAGATAGATTACCTTGTAATAGATCCAAGTGCTCAAGAAAAAATAATAAAATAGGCACATCAAGCAAGCAAGTTTTCCTTGTTCGGTTTCCTGAGAAAAGTGTGTCAATTGTGTGATGTATTTTTATCTCTATTTTTCTATTCTACTGCTTATGAATTGTTAAGAAACTTTATATCTTGGTGAAAGTAAACTAGTTTCTGTTTTCAATTATTCATCTAAGTAGTTACAAAGTTGCATGGAAATTTAACATGGTGTCAGAGCAGATTCTTTGAATCAATCCTGGAATCACAGGAAGTCAGGCTCATACTGGATCGCTAAAGGCAGGTTGGCTTGGATCACACCAACGAAATTTTTTTATGGCCGAGAAGAATTTCTTTTACATGTGAAATTTTATATAGTTGAAAAAAATCCGATTAAAAAAAAATTAAAAGAAGCAAGAAAAAAAACAACGGGGAGCTTTTTTTTTTAAATAAAAAAGTTGGATGGCCGATCAGCATAGCCGTCAGCAGCAATGGCGGGGGAAGCCACTGCTACAGCCAAGCCGTAGACTAGCCGACCAAAGAAACATCAGTTGACATGGGTAGAGATCAAGTTAGGTCGAAGGAAACAACATGTTTGAGCAGGGCCAAGGGGACGAAACAGGTTGGGGCCAACAAAGAGACCAACCGGCTAGCGGTTCAACTGTGCAGTCGAGCATGATCAATGGAGAAAAAGATTCAGTCAAGTAGACTTGTGTGCAGGGATTTGGGCAGATTGCAGTTGGTGGTCAAGGTCGGTGCTGGACCAGTAGAGAGGCGGCGGGAGTAGTGCGCATGCTAGCCACCAAGAAGACAAGTCACAGATGTTGGAATTTCTAAGTGTAACCCGTTAGAAATTCTTCCTATACTATCTGGTTTATTTCACCTACTTGTTTAATTGCTTAACAAGTTATTTACCATGTAAATACTGAAAATAAACACAAGTACAATATCAACATCTATAGATCATAAACTGAAAGAAAACAAGCACACAAGTGACACTATTATTTTGGACCAATGTCGCAGGAAAAACCCAATGCGGGAAAACCGGTGGAGCTATTCAGAGGGTTATATTATTATGCAGTCTATCTGAGTACAACTGGTGCCTAAACCGGCTCACCCGACAGAGAAAAATACATGGCAACAATACCTCTATATCCAGAAACAGGTATTCAGAAAACATATCGCATGAAACCCTCTCCGGCACAACTGAAGCTCAACACTGGCCCTTCTGGCCTCTGCTTCAGCCTCTTTTTGACCTGCATCAGCCCTAGGACTCCCTGTGTCAGCCCTCTGAGGCACTGTGTAGCCTCTGGGAACCTTTGCGTCACTCCCTCTGCCCTTTGTGTGGATGAGGCAGTTTCTCTGGGCTTTGCGCTGCCTCTGCTGGGATCTGCGTAGCTTGGACTGATTGCTGCTTTGGCTCTTTCCGCTTCTGTGCTGGTCTCCCTGTATTGTCCCCGTCTCTCTGCCTCGTACTCACTGCCCATTACTGTTGATCACTGATTCAACTTTGCTTAGCAACCCAGCTCTAACAAAATGAATGACTGATCACTTTGGTGTGTTTTCCAACTGACCCTCAAGCCTCTTCTTATACCTTTCTCATTGGTCCGTCAACGACCGAGATTAAATCTCTAATCAATTGCTAAGATTAGATTTGGCTTGATCCATGACTTTTGGAACCTTCTAACCTGATTTTATATTAATACCCATTAATATTTTATTTTTTCTAAGTTTAGACTTAGGAACTCCATTAAAAATATTAATTATTTTAATATCTCCCAAACCGGTTAAAAATTGCCCACACCATTTATGGGTCTTAGAGATCTCATGTGCTTTAGCCTCTACGCCAATTTTCATGGCTATAGCACACCTGATGCTACCTCAAATCAACACTCCCTCTTAGCGAGGATTGTGCTCTAGTAATACTCCTTACTGAGCATCACACTGATTATCCAACACCGGTACTTGTGATGATGCTAGGCCTCCCTGCCCAACATCCTTTGCACTACTGCATCCATACGACATCTCCCTCTGCATCCATGCTGCTGCTGGTCCATCCTCCCAGCACTACATCCGCATTGCATCCTGTTGATTTGGGGTAGCATCGGATGTGCTCTAGGCACGAAATTTGGTGGAGAGGTTAGGGCACATGAGATCTCCAATACCCAGAAAGGGTTTGGGCAGATTCTAAACAGTTTGGGAGATATTAAAATAATTAATATTTTAATGGAGTCCCTAAGTCTAATCTTTGGGAAATTAAAATATTAATGTGAATTAATATAAAATTGTGTTAGAATGGTGCAAAAGACATGGATCAAGCCAGATCTAATCTTAGCCATCGATTAGGGACTTAATCTCGACTGTTGATATGTCAACGAGAAAAGTGTAAGAGTAGGCTTGAGGGTCACTTGGAGAATACACCAAATGATCAGTCATTTTATTCTCTAGAGCGGGGTTTGATAGAATCAGTGGTCGGAGTTGCAGCTGAGGGGAAGTGAGTACAGAGAGACAGAGAGGCAGAGATAGTGCCAGGAGATTAGCGCAGGAGCCAGAGAGAGTGACGTAGTAGCAGCCAAGGTTCATGCAGGGCCACACAAAGGCAGCCAGGAGTTGCGCAGTGTTTTAGAGAGGCTGGAATAGCTGATGCAGAGGGCCAGAAGGTTGACATAGGCCTATTCAGGATGGCGCAGGGCCAATGCTAGGCAGAGAGAGGCTGACACAGTCCAGAGAGGCAGACATTGGGGCTTTTGGGGTAGATTGGACCTGAGGAGCTGCCAGAGGGTTTATCCAGGGTTTCAGCCGAGACATCTATCTCAGACTGAGAGGTACTACTTCAAAGGGCATTCTCTGTTGGGTAAGCCGGATTTGGCACCCAGATTGTACTCTAAAACTGCTTAATAAGAAAACCCTCAGATAGTTGCACCGTTTTTCCCGCATTGGGCTTTTCCGGGAACATTGGTCCAAAAATAACGGTGTCATTTTGTGTGCTTGTTTCTGTTTCCTTCAGTTGATGATCTGTAATATGTTGAGCATGCACTAGTGTTTATTTTCAGTATTTAGTATTTACATTGTAAATAACTTGTTAAGTAACAGAACAAGTAGGTAGGAATAAATCAGTAAAGTGCATGGAGGGTTTCTAACTGGTAGATTTAGAAACTTCAACATGGTATCAGAGCGTGGTTGCGGATCACAAGAGAATTGAGGACATCAGCCGAGCGGAGCAATAGCAGCAAAAAAAAATTATCCCAAGTGACAGAAGTTGTTCCTAGCAGAGCAACAACAAGGGAAGGGTGACGCAATGAGGGAGGCAAAGGGAGGCTCACACAGAGCCATGCAAAAGCTAGGAGGGCTGACGCAATTGGCTGAGGAGGCCGAGTTGCTGGTGTTGGGATCGCGCAGAGCCTAGGAGCTCTCACCTTTAGGTTGTTGGGGTTTAGGAGGCTGTGGGAAAGTTGCAGAGTGGAGCTGGTGGGGTACTGTAGTCGCAACAATACCTAATAGGGCAAGGCCAAGGAGGAGGGTGTTGTTACCGAGGGTTTAGCTGAGAAATTTGTATCAGTGATGCAGTTGCACAAACGATCAGAGTAGGGGGCATCTCGACATCGACAGAAGGATTTCCAAGAGGGAAATCAAGACTCAGAAGGAGTCACATCGAGAACTTCCAGGAGGGAAGTCGAAGAGCAGCATGGCACTACACAGAGTAAGAGACCAAGACAGACTGGATGGAGCCTCAAACTTCGCAGTCTGGAAGGCTAGAATTTTATCCGTACTTGACAGAAATCGTGTCAAGCACTTTGACTTGAGGACGATAGTCCAGTTGACCCAGCTGATAATGACAAGTACGAGGACGCAATGGTGAGGGCCAAGAGCATCATCCTTGATGGGGTCAAGGACCATGTAGTACCACACATTGCCGAGAAGGAAACGACAAATGAGATGTGGGAGGCCCTAAAGTAATTATACCAGCATACTTCCGTGCAGAGAAGGATGTTACTAGAAAATTAGATGAGGTCATACTAGATGAAGAAGGGAGAACCGATCAACACCTTCCTTGGTGGACTGAATGAGATCCGAGATCAGTTGACTTCCATAGGGGCCACGCCGAATCAGGAATTAATGGTAAGGATAGCCCTTAATGCATCTCAGAAGATTGGGAGGTATTTGTCTAGAGTATACTGGGAAAGAGACCCTTCCACCTTGGGAGGAGATGTGGGCGGCTCTTCGCCAAGAAAGGATCAGATGATAGACAAAGGCAGGAAGCAGCAATAAGGGGTCAGAGTCAAAAAGGAGGAGGAAGATGTTGCCCTAGCATCTGAGGGAAAGCAAGAAAAACGGAAGAAGTATCTCTCGAAGATCAATTGCTTCCACTGTGGGGAGCTGGGTCATTATTCTACCCAGTGTCCATGAAAGAAGAGTAAGGGAGAGTCTTTCAAGACTAAGGCAGCGCCAGAAAGGGCAGAGAAGGAAGTGGAGATAGACGATGATTGTGCCATGAGTGCACACGCACCACTTGAGCAGAAGTGGGGAGACATCGAGCTGTAGTCAGATGGACTACAGGTGATGAGGGGCAGGATCCTCGAGGTACCCAGCCTCTTGGATTAGACCTTTGCTACGAGAGCCCCGAAGAGGAGTAGCAGGACTGGTGGATGTGGGTAGAGACAGATGTAGATGAAGCGGCAGAGAGAGATACAATGCAAGATTCCCAGGACAACACCGGGCTAGTAGGCTGCAGCCATGCGAGAGGCACAGGAGTGTTGCACCAGTGCAGGATGGCAGAGAGAGGTGTGTAATGGTGCGAGATGCAGGGAGTTGTTACAGTAGCGCAGAGGTTAGAGAGGGAGCACTTGTTAGTGGCAGAGGGAGCTTTAGCATCAGCAGGTGTCTCTAGCCCAACAAAGAGGTCAGAGTTGGGAGATCAGTTACTTACTTCTCATTAACTGAGTTCCAGTGCAGTAGTGGGCAACATGATGAGAGGAGATGTAGTGCGGATGCAGTGTTGGGAGAAAGGACCAGCAACAACACGGATGCAGAGGGAGTTGCAGTACAGATGCAACAGTGGTAGTGGCAGGGCCATGGGTAGCAGTACAGGATGCAAAAGTGCAGAGGATGATGGGAAGCAGGCCTAGCATCAGCACAGGGACCGATGTCGGATGATCAGGGTGATACTTAGTGAGGAGTATTACTAAATCACACTCCTCGCGAAGAGGGAGTGTTGATTTTGGGTAGCATTGGATTTGCTCTAGCCACAAAATTTGGTGGAGAGATTAGGGCACATGAGATCTCCAATACCCAGAAAGGGTTTGAGCAGATTCTAGACAATTTGGGAGATATTAAAATAATTAATATTTTTAATGGAGTCCCTAAGTCTAAACTTTGGGAAATTAAAATATTAATGTGAATTAGTATAAAACTGTGTTAGAATGGTCCAAAAGACATTGATCAAGCCAGATGTAATCTTAGCCATTGATTAGGGACTTAATCTCGACCGTTGAGCTTCAGCATCAGCAGGTGTCTCTAGCCCAACAAAGAGGTCAGAGTTGGGAGATTAGTTACTTCTCAGTAACTGAGTTGCAGTGCAGTGGGCAACATGATGAGAGGAGATGCAGTGTTGGGAGAAAGGACCAGTAACAACACGGATGCATAGGGAGTTGCAGTACGGATGCAACAATGGTAGTGGCAGGGCCATGGGTACCAGTACAAGATGCAAAAGTGCAGAGGGTGATGGGAAGCAGGCCTAGCATCAGCACAGGGACCGATGTTGGATGATCAGGGTGATACTCAGTGAGGAGTATTACTAAAGCACACTCATCGCTAAGAGGGAATGTTGATTTGGGGTAGCATTGGATGTGCTCTAGCCACAAAATTTGGTGGAGAAGTTAGGGCACATGAGATCTCCAATACCCAGAAAGGGTTTGAACAGATTCTAAACAGTATGGGAGATATTAAAATAATTAATATTTTTAATGGAGTCCCTAAGTCTAAACTTTGGGAAATTAAAATATTAATGTGAATTAATATAAAACTGTGTTAGAATGGTCCAAAAGACATGGATCAAGCCAGATGTAATCTTAGCCATCGATTAGGGACTTAATTTCGGCTGTTGATATGTCAATGAGAAAAGTGTAAGAGGAGGCTTGAGGGTCACTTGGAGAATACACCAAATGATCAGTCATTCTATTCTCTAGAGCGGGGTTTGATAGAATCAGTGATCAGAGTTGTAGCTGAGGGCAGTGAGTACAGAGAGACAGAGAGGCAAAGATAGTGTCGGGAGATCAGCGTAGGAGGCAGAGAGAGTGATGCAGTAGTAGCCAAGGCTCACGCAGGGCCACACAGAGGCAGCCAGGAGCTGTGCAGTGCTTCAGAGAGGCCAACATAGCTGACCCAGAGGGCTAGAAGGCTGATGCAGGGCCTCCTAAGGTTGACACAGGCCTATTCAGGGTGACGCAAGGCCAACGCTAGGTAGAGAGAGGATATCGCAGTCTAGAGAGGCAGATGCTGGGGTTTCTGGGGCAGATTGGAGCTGAGGTGCTGTCGGAGGGTTTATTCGGGGTTTCAACCGAGACATCTGTCTTAGACTGAGAGGTACTACCGCCAAGGGCATTCTCTATTGGGTAATCCAGATTCGGCACCCAGATTGTACTCTGAAACTGCTTAATAAGAAAACCCTTAGATGGCTGCACCAATTTTCCTGCATTGGGTTTTTCCGGGGACATTGGTCCAAAAATATCGATGTCATTTTGTGTGCTTGTTTCTGTTTCCTTCAGTTGACGATCTTTAATATTTTGAACATGCACTAGTGTTTATTTTTAGTATTTACATTGTAAATAACCTAAGTAACCGGATTCGTCCAAACACCCTGTCGAATCTGAATCCTGTGAATCAGATACGATTCACCAGGAATTCGAATCCCAAAATAGGATTCGATGTGCCTGTACAAGATTCGTATGAATCCCATACAGGCACATCGAATCCCGATTCTGGGATTTGAATCCCAAGAATATGACTTCCGCGGGTTAAAAACACGTTGTTCTTTTTATCATTCACCTTATTTCTCATTTCATTTTGCATAGTTTGAGTTGTGGGCAAGGAGCTAAGGGTTTGGAACAAGGAGCTAAGGGAGTAGAGCATTCGGCAAGGAGATTCAAGCACCAGGTAAGTGCATTTTAACTCCATTTTTTTGTATTTCTTATTCTATTACAGCAGTTTGTATATGATTTTTTGTTTACAAATTTTTGCATGTTTTGTTCATTTTTTTTACAGTATTCATGGCTCAATCAAAGGAAACAGTTAGGGGGCAAAGGAAGGGGAAGAATGTCCCCATTGGAGATGCCCCTCCTCCCCCAATATCATCAGAGCCTGCTGCAAGTAATGTTGAGGGAAGAGGAGGACCTAAAGACAACATTGAGAAATATCCCCTTGTAGAAATGTCACAAGAGAGAATGGGACAAGCACCAAGGGGAAGGGAGGAGGCAATGTGCAATGGAGATGCAACTTTTGTCACATTGCTTTCAAAAGCACATATTTCCATGTGAAAGGCCATTTGTTGGCTTTACCGGTTGTAAGATTGGAGCTTGTAAAACTGTTCCTTTACAAAAGAGGAAAGAAATGGAAAAGGAGTCCACTGTTGGTATGGAAAATGTGGCTGCAAAATCAAGAAAAACCAAGAACGAAGACCACCTTCTATTTTTGAGAAAAGACACCACCAAATTTCCATTTGAGAGTTCTATTGGGGGATAAGCAACAAAAAGAAGAGCAATTACACTTGGTCCAATGGACAAGATTTTTCAAAAAGAGAAACGAGAAGAGCTTGATCTCACCATTGCCTTCTTTTTCTATCAAAACTTCATATCATTTCATGTTGCATGCTCATATTTATTTATTGAGATGCGTCGAGCTCTAACTCATGGGTCTCCATCATGGTATGTGCCTCCTGGTTCAGAGAAGCTTAGAACCATATTGTCAACAAAGGCAAAAAAAGAGGTGCAAAAAATGCTTGAGCCTATTGTAGCATCATGGCCAACATCTAGGGTTAGCATTGTTTCCGATGGATGGACAAATCCAACACGACACCCAATCATCAACTTCATGGTGTCTTCCTTGAATGGTCCAGTTTTCTTGAAAGCAGTGGATACACTTGGAGAATACAAGGATGCACAATTTATTGGTGAGTTATTTATTAAAGTTATTGAAGATGTAGCTGTTGATTCTTGTGTGCAAATCATTACAGATAATGCACCTGTTTGCAAGGTTGCTAGCATGATTGTGGAAGCTAAATATCCACAAGTGTTTTGGACACCTTGCATTGTCCATTCATTGGACTTAGCACTTAAATCCATTGCTTCTGATGTGCTCTTTGGATTGGTAACATTATTGAGGATGCACGACATATCCGTAACTTTGTGCAAAATCATACAAATGCCCTCACTATCTACAAGGAGTACACCAATCTTTCATTGTTGAAGATTGTTGATACACAGTTTGCCTCTTCATTCATGATGTTGAATGGTTTGATGGAGGTCAAGACCGCTCTTGGGTCCATGGTTATTTCTGAGTTTTGGTCTTTTTGGAGAAAGACAGATCAGGTAGCCTCTAAAAGAGTGAAGGACACAGTGCTAGATGATGCTTGGTGGGAGAGGGTAGATCTAATTATTCGGATCATGGACCCTATCATTTCTCTGCTTCGATTTGCAGATACAGACAAACCCATCTTAGGAGAGGTTTATGAGGGATGGGATTCCATGATTGAGTCTGTGAGGAGCATTATTCTACAGAGTAAGTGCCCCGAGTATGAGACATCACTAGAGGCCTTTTGTAATACTATACAGAATATTCTTGTCAGCAAATGGGACAAGAATTGTACACCTTTACATTGTTTGGCTCACTCATTGAACCCAAAATACTACAACAATGAGTGGTTGAGTGGTGGAACTTCATGTAGATTCCCTCTTCACATGGATGGTAAAATTTCACAAGGGAGGAAAGATGCATTCAGACGGGATTTTCAGGATAGAGCATTGCTTGATGAGGTGGAGGATGCCTTTGCAAAGTTTTCCACTGGTACCGGTCGATTTGCAGGATATGATGTGATTAGAGATAGGGGGGCTAAGAAGCCCTATTCTTGGTGGGCAAATCATGGGGCAACAAGCCCTCCTCTTCAGCAGTTAGCCATGAGGCTCCTCTCTATGGTGACTTCATCCTCTTGTTGTGCAAGGAATTGGAGCACATATGGGAATTTGTATATGTGAAGAAGAGCAGGCTTAAGCAGTCCAGGGCAGAGACAATGGTGTATGTGCACCCCAACCTTTGTCTTATTTACAGGTAGAGGGAAGAGCGGTTGAGGGGAAAACAAAGATGTGGGATGTTTTTCCTGATGATATGGGTCTAGACAACAGTGTTGAGTTGGCATTGGCCAACATGAATCTCAATGATCCAGTGCTAGAGCCTATTAGATTTGATGACTTAGAGGGGTCATCCTCCACACCAGCAGATGCAAAGGCAACTATGGATACAGGGGAGGAGGAGGATGCTGAGGAGAGTAGTGGTGACCATGATAATGAGGACATTGATGTTGATTCTGATGATGACTCTGAGGATTGATGACTACCTATTGCCTTGAAGCTTGTAGACCTGTAGATTGTAGTTGTTTTATATTTTCTATTTCTATTTGCCATTGGCATTGCACCAAGACTACCTATGTAACACATTTTGATTTGATGACTTAATGAGAAAACTACAGTTGTCAATGTCTTTGTCTTACTATCTTGTAGTTGTAAGTTGTCTTTCATTTATGAATTATGAATCATGATTTATGTGACCACTGACATGTATTTGAATTTTGTATGTACTATGCATGCTATAGATGAAGATCTATGTTTGAAATCAATGAATTTGTATTATTAATTAGAATTTGTGTAAGAAATATCTAATTTTTAATATATATATATAACGAATCCTATGTGTCCTGTTTCGGGGGTCAACGTGTCCGAATCCGACACTCAAATCCCTGAATCCTATGAATCCTGAATCCCCATGTCAAGTGACTTAGTAAATAACTTGTTAAGTAACAGAACAAGTAGGTAGGAATAAATCAGTAAAGTGCATGGAGGGTTTCTAACTGGTAGACTTAAAAACTTCAACACATCCCCTCTCATCATGATGCATCCTGCTACTGCATAATGCTACTGCACTGCAACTCAGTTACTGAGAAGTAAGTAACTTATCCACCCAACTTTTGACATCCTTGTCAGGCTAGAAACACTCTCGATGCTGAAGCTCTCTCTTTCGCTAACAAGTGCTCCCTCTACTGACCTCTGCGCTGCTGCAACAACTCCCTGCATCTCACACTGTTGCACACCTCTCTGTGCCATCCTACACTGGTGCAACACTCCAGTGCCTCTCGCACTGTTGCAGCCTACTAGCCTCGCGTTGTCCCGGGATTCCTGCACTGTAGCACTCTGCCGCTCCATCTGCATCCATTTCTACCGACATCCGCTAGTCCTGCTACTCTTCTTCGGGGCTCCCGTAGCAAGGTATAATCCAAGAGGTTGGGTACCTCAAGGATCCTGCTCCTCATCGCTTGTAGTCCTCCTAACTACAACTCGATGTCTCCCCACTTCTTCTCAAGTGGCACAATCGTCCTCCTCCTCGATTTCTTTCTCTGCCTTTGCAGGCACTGCCTTCAAGTTTGAAGCCTCTCCCTTACTCTTCTTCCTAGGACACTGGTTCGCAAAATGACCTAGTTCCCCACAATGGAAGCACTTGACCTTGGAGAGGCCCTTCTTCTTCCTCTTCTCCTACTTTCGTGCAGATGCTAGAGCTGCATCCTCTTCTTCTGTTAAAATTGGCAACTAGGGCCAAACTCCATGTGTGTCATCTTATTCATGGTTGATAATATTTTTATTAGATTCCTCTTATCGAGAGGTGTAGGATTGATCTAAAGGTCATCCGATTCCAATAATTATTTATGGAGATATGAATTTATTTTGATTATGGAATTATTATCAAGCCGACCTACAACTCATGTAGGCTCAGAAAACCAACAGTCGCATCTATTCAAACATCAACAGTTGTGTATAAATACAGGAAGAATTTTCCTCATTTTCACTCACTCATCTCATCACATCTCTCTCTCTCTCCTACGCAGAAAAGAGTATCTTCTCTACTGTGCAGAAAAGAGACTCTCTCTCACACATGTGGAAGGAAGCTGCTGAACTTGAAGCTGCAATTGTAGATCCAAACTTTGACCAGCATTGACCATCAAACCTCCTCTTCTGAACTACGCTATAGGTCCATCTGGACCTCCTCTGAAGGTTGCATCTTTTGGTGGTGGAATCAAGCCGATCCAACGGTCGGTTTGCGAAATATCAACTACCCTAGTTTTGATGATGAAGCTGCTAATGTTGATGCTGCGGATCTAGGGTTTGCTACTGCTGATATAAATCAGATTTATTGTACTATTTCTCTCTGCCGAATTATTGAAGATAAAAGAAGATTTGATCAAAGGGTTTCCCCACATATTGTGGGGTTTGTCCCTTGCTAGCCGCCACATCTTGTGTCTCTTGTCTTGGCTTGTTTTCTGTTGATCGTTGAATGTTCTATCTGCACTTTACTTATGCACATGTGATTGCTAATATATGAATAATAATAAGAAAGAAAAGTAAATTGCTCTAAGCATAGAGCATACCATAAATTAACATGGTATCAGAGCTGAGGTGAAGACAAAGCCTGAGCAAGAGAAAGAGCAATCACCGAAGAGAAGATTGGCAAGGCTATCCTAAAAGAACTATGGCGTCCTCATCACTTTTTCCTGTTGATGACAAGTTCCATGAGAAAACTGACTATCACGGATGGAAGATGTCTATCGATCTAAACTTAGAAGATCAAGGAGTGTTGGACCATGTGAGATTCAATATTGTTGAGCCTTCGTCAAATGCATCTGTTGCTGCCAAGAACAAATGGAAAACCGGAGAAGCCAAAACAAAGAAAATCATGCGAGACTCTATCGACAAGCGCTTGGTGGCCTACATCTTCGACCTGAACACCTCCAAGGAAATCTACGATAGACTGGTGAGTTATTTAAAGTTAATGATGCAAATCAAGTTTTTGTTTCTTAGAAATAAGCTGAAGGAAATTAAGAAAGGTAAAGATGAGAGTATGAAAGCATACTTCTTAAGAATCACCGAGATCTTGAACGATCTCGTATCTATTGGGGAGGCTATTACTGATAGGGAAATCACACTCACGACTCTTGGAGAATTACCATCCGAATGGTACGTGTTCAGGACTACTCTTCTGAACAATAATGTAATTCCTAGTTTCGAGGAATTAATGGCTAGATGCATCCAAGAAGAAACAAGGGTAGAAGAGCAAGAAATTCCCATGCCTAAATGTCCTCCTGCTGCCTTTTCTGCTTGTTGACCACTACGTGTCAACTTCCCATAGCATTACACCCCCTTTTTTCGCAAAAGGGATAGCGCTTAATCGACATGTCCGTGCCATTCGACAGTCATCATCGACCTGATCATGTTATGTCGTAAACCCAGTCTGCATGTATGAATTGTAAATAATCTTAGCAGAGCTGAGTCATGTATGAAAATTGCCTAGGTGGACCTAATTTTCTAGTGACAATCTACGTTCTGGAAGGTTTTTTGTCTCGCTGATTCATGATCGGCAGAGTTTTCCTTCATCCTAACCCCAAATCCGGATTGAATTTTGTCATTAGAATCTTAGGGGAATCCTAGTGCGTTGATCTACTAGATTATAGTTGGTCGCAGAACTGGGTGATTTATGAGGGTCTATGTCAAATGGGTTTTCCCCCTTGAGATGTAAAATTGTAAAAGTCATGATGTAAAATCTCGTGAGGGTTAGAAAATTTTTTAATCCCCTCATAAGTCCTAAGTCCTAGGTCCTAAGTGATTTTTCCAAAGGTTAAGTTCGAGGATTCAAAATTAAAAATTATAAAATTAAAAAAAAAAATAAATAAATAAATAATATAATAATAAAATAATAATAAATTTAAAAAATTTAAAAAATAAAAATAAATAAAATAAAATAAAAAATTAAAAATAATATTGAGTCAAATTTTGAGTAAATAAATGCAGAATTTCAATTTTTTAATATATTAAATTGGCATTTAAAAATTTGACGGATGAGATTAAAAGATATCTTGATCCTCATCGACGGTCGAGATCATTTTGACATGGATCACTCGAATTAGCCATTGGGAATTTTTCCTTTAAATAGGGTGCAAGGGGTCATTTGAGATCAGATTGGATCTAAGAGTCTGGTGCTAAAGAAAGCTCTCTTGTAGTCATTTTTTGTGCAATAAAGAAAGACTTTGGGGTTAAAAGTCTTGCTCGTGTTACTCTTCTAGAAATGTTGTAAGGCCTTTTATTTTTCTGCATAATTTTATTTTCAGTCATCAATAATAGCTTGATGAAGATTGATTCAGACACAGGTATCTTGTCTGATCTCTAGGGTTTGAATGATAGTTTAGATTCTGAAATATAATGGCAGGTATCTCCATTTGATCTGGATTTCACTATCGTTTTCCCCTCTATGTTAATGGTTGGTTTTAAGCTGTGCAAGAAATCTTAGTTTTGAGTTTACGGGGCGTTAGGGGAAGTTCTCAGCTGAACCAGCCAACTCCCGGATTGTGTTTTCTGAAAGAGCCCAACTAGTTTTAATCCCAGGCTTATCATCTGAATTTTTTTATGAATGCATGCAGGGTTTTCTGAAGTATCTCACATTAAAACTAAATTCTGATAAAGTTACTGTGATTATTGACAAATCTGGCTGCTTAAGAGTCGAAAAGTTGTAAAGGTTGTAATTATTTAGCTGATTTAGGGTTTTAGTCTTGTTTTCTGCACATTATTTTTGGGTGTTTGTCTCTCCATTACAGGTTGCAGGGTTTTCTGAAGACTTCCGAGGGTTTGATCAGCTCCCTGCTATTGCTCAGGGTTTTGTTATGTTACAGGTGGATTTGGACATTGTAGAGCACAACCAATATTTTTTATGAAGTGTAACCCCTACTTGTTGCACTTAAGTCTCTTATTCGATCTGCAGCGTTTGGGGTTTTTATGCCATTCTCATAGCTGCCTACCCATGCAGCTCCAACTCTCACGAATTTTATTGACCTGCATAAGACGTGGCTCCATGAGTTGATTTGTCCTGCGCAGTCGCTCCACGCTGGCCATCCCACATACGCTGCAGCCTGTCTCACGTGATTTACGTTTCCTTTTTCTCACCAAGCCATCCATATTTGTTCTCTGCTGCTCCAAACATCTGCACGCTGCCCACGATAAACACTGCAAACCTACACACGCGCAGAGTAAACCCCTTGAACGCATTTGAGTCTCCACTCATCTACGCCTGATCCATGTTTTCCTCAGCCGCATATCCATCAAGTAGTTGCCAGTCACCTGCGTATCAATCTCTCTGCCCCTCGCTCCACCATCGATTTCTCACATCTGCAAATAAAAATATAGAACTCATTATTCATGCGTTAAACTCTCCTCGAATCTTGCTAACAAATCCTACGTGCTGCATCCCCTCGGCCATCCGAAATTCCACTTCTCCTCCCTCGCCTTGCTGCCATCAGAATACCCTTCCGCATCTGCACGCTAGCTGCTCCCTGTTCGCAGCCGCAGCTCGATCCTCCCTTCTACAGCCTTATTTCTCCCCTCCCTACGCAACTATGACCTGCACTTACACACACGCAACTCCTCTGTCGAAGTTCTCTCGCCATGATCTGCATTCACACAATAAAACAATGATTTTTTATGTCGTGGGTGAGTTTTAGAGTCAGGGATTTTTCATTAAGTTTACTCTGAGTTAGGGATTAGCTTGGGTTTCCTTTTCTTTTTAATTTAGTTTAGATATATGTAAATATTTAGGGTAGGTTTCCTTTTTTTTTTAATTTAGTTTAGATATATTGAAGTTTTGTACCTATTCAATTTGCTTTAGTTTTAATATTTAGAATTTT
>APFE031181804.1:0-19676 GCA_000404065.3 Pinus taeda
TATGGCTTCACAAGGATGGAACCCACATCAGACGGATGTCAAGATCACATTCTTTCATGGTTCAATCAAAGAAGAGGTCTATGTGGAGAAACCCAAAGGATTTGAGATTTATTATTGAAATTCTCATGTATGCAGGTCGAAGAAGGTTCCCTATAGGCTGCAGCAAGCACCCCGAGCATGGTATGAGAGGATCAATAGCTACTTGATGAAGGTGGGATTCACTAGGAGTGAAGCCAATCCTAACCTTTACTTTAAGGTTGAAGATGAAAAACCTCTCGGACTTGTGTTATACGTGGTTGACCTCTTTCTAACAAGTGCATACCCTCTCATTCACTTCTTCGTCTTATGCTACTTCTTCTATCACAGCTGACCATTATTGTTTTGTATCTACATGTCTGACTCCTATCTCCTTGGCTTGCTCATTGCAGCCAGCCCCCCCTCTATCTCATGCACCCCACCATCTTTCCTAGAGGTGACCTTCTCTTCTCAATCCTCTAACTCAAAACTAGGGACTTTCTCACACTCATACCACCTTAGATCTCATTCTTGGTCAAAGCCACTTAAATCTATTGGCATTCGTATCATATCCCTTCCCATCCCTCCCAAAACTCCCTAGGGAAAACCCTCCTCCCTCTCTAAGGCCAAACATCAGGCAGATATGGAGTTCATTGCGGGTTTCCAATTAGCTATTGACCAGGTTCTTAGAGCACAGAACACCCTGGTATCCTCTCCCTCATGAAGCTGCTCTCCTTGAATTGTTATGGGTTAGCTAGTCCTAAAACAAAATTAGCATTTCAGAGGCTCCTAAGCATTGACCGGGTGGATTTCATTTTTCTTTAGGAGACATTGGGATTAGTAGAAGCCATCACTCACCTCGTTGAATCCATTCTTCTCGGATGACATTTTCATACCCTAGATGTACACGGGAGATCCAGAGGCATTGTGATGGGGTTCAACCCTATGAATATCAAATTATGTAAGATATGGGGGGATCGAGTTATATTGGGGCAGACATCTATTCATCTAACATAGGTATTGACATAAGATTAATCAATGTTTATGGCCCATGCCAAAATTGGGGCCCGTTCTGGGAACAATTGCTTAGCTCTAGTCTTCTGCAAGTGGATAATCTTTTTTTCTTTTTTCCACTGAAAAATCGTAATATTTCATTATAATTGAAAAATTACATGTTGTAGATGCCTTTCGGCATATGTTGCGTTGGCCCTTTAGCCATTGTGAGCCATAATCTAAAAAAATGCTTAGTTTTTGTCAAAAAAAGATGCATATATCATCCATCACCACACAGGGTGTTCGGTTTTCAAAAAATAAGAACACAAGTAACGATGTACAAATGGGGGAAAAGTCAAGATTTTCGCCCTTTTTTCTTCTCAACCTTTCTCCACCCTCCCTAAGATTTGTTGGAGTATAAGTGTTAGCGCTATATCAGCCACAGGTTTGGGATTGTCTTTATTAGAATCTGATGTGTCTGAGATGTGTTGATGTTTGGATCTGCTCATATCCATTGTTTCTAGTATCCTTGCCACCTATATGTCTATAGGTTCTTGTGGATTTATATCTTCTACTTCTAGTTCTTTGTTTATCTGATTTTTCTCATTGGGGGTTACATATTCCTCCTCTTCTTCCTCCTCGTTATCCGAGAGTGGTGGAGGAAATTTCCATCCCTTGGCTTGTTTCCCTGTCTTTTTCTTCCTACGAGTGTCTCTTTTGGTTGTTGGACATATGCTTTCTAGGTGTCCTATTTTTCAATAGGTTTTGCATCTGAATGTTGTGTTTCCATAATCGAAAATCTGTGACCACTACCTCTATCTATGCTTCAGTTGAATTTGGTCTGGCAAGCCTTTGTTTTGGTCTACTTCCACACATATTCTTGCATAAGTGTAGATTCTTTCCTCCAGTCTTTGGGTGTCCATTTTGATGTAGCATCCGATAGTATTACTGATTCCTGCGAGTACTTGTTGACTCCAGAGGTGTAATGGGAGATTGTGCAATCACACCCAAACTAGCATCTTAGAGACAACCATTGTATTGGCATCATCTGGGAACCATGGTGTGATGAAGAGTCCTGTGGATCCCTAGAACCAAGGTCCTTCCTATATTACAAAGTCTCTAGCCTCTACTGTAGGAAAGTTCACTATAAAGAACCCCTTGGAACAAAGATGTATTTCACATTGTGTAGTCTAGTTTGTGAAGATCCAATGAAATAGATGAACCGGTTTGGGCCAAAAACAATTGAATCTACATATTATTGCTTGTCTTTCATATATAGTGCAGTGCTCATCTGTTTATGGTATATCTATGCTATATTTTGGGGCATGGTTCAACTGTTCCACAATGTATGGCCTTGCATCCATACCTGTTTGACTTGGTGCTGCTTTGGTTGTGTTTTTCCCTTGAAGAATGTTTTTGTAGGATATACTTCCTATTTTTTTCCCCTGATGTGTTCCTGTAGTTTTTGTACCAGTCCCACTTCCCTCCCCCCTGTAGGGATTTCTGTTGTTGTCTGTCGCACCCCCTCTTATTCTCAGATTGAGAATTATTGTTGACAAGGGTGTGATTTTGTATTCCTTGAGGTAATTTGTGTCTGGAGTACTCTGTCCCCATGAATCAGATTTCGTGTTCTGGTGGGATATCCAAATTTTTGCAGTATAAGATTCTGTAGTTTCTTTACAGATTCAGTTTCTTTTACCCAAAGTAATTATGTTTTTTTGGCAAGGGTTTTGACAAAAACTTGGAAATGGTGGGTACTTACCGGGGATCCAGATCTTGTTGCAAAGATGTTGTTCTTCAAAATATGTATAGATTTGTTTATAGAGTGGTAGGCACTATTCCCTGGCTTCTCTGCACTTTTCCCCATCAGAACGATCGGATTGGGCCTAAACTTGTTGCAAATGCCCTGCAAATGCTTGGATCCCACATTGTTTGTAACACAGTCCAACATCTGTGTGTATTGCTCCAGCAGATCACACAGTCCAACATCTGTGTGTATTGCTCCAGCGATGCGGAAGATTAGACGTGAAGTGTGGGAAGTTATGCTTAGTTAATATAGATGTTGCATTCAAATCTTCCCACGATTTAGGTCATTTCAAATAGCTCTTTAGCCTTAACTTCCCTTACTATTCACTCTGATATATCTCTCTTCCATTTTAGGAAATCTTCAAAAGAGATGTCCTTACGTAAAGTAATGCAAAAATAGAAACAACATAGTGTTTCAAAATCTGAGGTTATAGAGATGTCACCCATATTTTCTGATATGGTTTGTTGTGATGATGGAGGAGTGACATCATGGGAAGTTATCTACGATGGAATTGAAGATAAGAGACTTGTGGTTATTGTTACCAAGGCAACAAAATATTCAACACAACCCTCATCTGCCCAATTTAGAGACACTCCCTGCTCTTTTCTTCACAGAATAGGAGCAAGAGCCAAGACACAGATATGGTTATATGGGTAGTGGATAATGTCAATATCGAAGATAGCCAATTCAAGAATTCAAATATGGAGCTGATGGGATCATTTAAAGCCGAAGATTTGAAACAAATGTGTCATCTTCCCAACCCTCACGATATATATTATAGATCATTCTTGGAAAATTTCACGAAAGAGAATGAAGAACCCTTTAAACAGAGGCTACAACAGAATCTAGTAGAAGGTCAGCCGAGAAACAGGTCAAAATTGACCTAACTCAAGATACCGGTCCCAAAGGCAAAAGCAACGATATGCAGCAAGAATGAGACTCGTTTAATAAAAAACTACAAGATACTACCAAAAAAACTGATGTCCAAGAAACCATAAGATATGTTACTCCACATCAAACTCAGAAAGTTTCAGAGTTTGAGAAAATGGAAGAACAAGGGACAAGTTCACAAAATGCAGAAATCTTACCTACATTTCTGACATCTGATATTATCCTAAAGGTCACAGAAATACATCCTTTGGATGTATTCTATAGTCCACTGCACAAGGTTGTTGTAAGAAGACAGAGGAAGAGAAGGAGAGTGAAAACACTTGAATTCCCACCTAGGAATGAACCAATGGATATAGTCTAGAAGGATATTCCTTCAAATCCAATTGAAAATTTAACCAGGCTATCACAATTTGTAGGGGCATATGCTACTTCCACCATTGATAAGGACACTAAAGTACCTATTTTGTTAAGAGAAAGAGAAGAAAATATAGCACAACTTGAACAACAATTGGAAATTGAGAAAACAAATGTGAACAAGAAAGCCACAAAACATTCAGTCCAATTGGAAGTATGGAAGTACTTAGGATAAGCCATGAAGTAGATATCTCAACAAAGAATATGCAAATCCAAGAGTTTTTTTTTTTCCGGAGAAAAAAGCTAAAACTTTTTATTAAGGATATAAAAAGTTTTACAAGTCATCTATGCTTCATCAGCCCAACAGAGGGCATCAAGACATACATACCCCAATACAGATGGGATCTAACAAAAAATACCCAATGCATCCCATATCATAACATGTTTCAAGGACGCGGCATAACAACCGGACCTGTCAACTGATGAAAAGAAACAGTCCAAAGGAAACGCGGAGAAGAACCGCAATGGTTGCCAATACATATACAAAAAATAGCCAGTGAGGCCTCCTTACAGGAAGGATAAACAACCTCGTACATAAGAATTGGAAATATAAACAGTCAGATGAAAATGACATAATTTAAATAGTAGCTCGTCCTCTGTCACAAACAGAGATAGTTATGAACCCAAAAAACTGATCATCCTGAGTGATAAGAGCGAGAAACTATAAAAGCAAAGGTGGCATGATCTGTGAACATAAAACAGAGGTGCCTCGAAAGAAAACTCCACAACACTGTAGTCACAAAAACTTTGTGGAGAGAGATATTCTGATGTGAAGCTATGCTGGCGGAGCAAAAGGTGGAAGCTGTGAGTGGAAAGACTGTCCCTGACGCAGTTCCTCTATGGACCAGCTGCCCAAAACTTGTTGTAAGCCTGTTTTAGAAAGCTCATCTGCTGAAGAGTTTTTGTCCCTGTAAATATGACATATAGATATAGAATTAAAATGAGATTTTAATGACAATATATCATCTAAGGTAGACTTCAGGATCTGGTTTTGACATATAGCTTTCCCGTTCACCCATTTGATAACATTCATGGAGTCTCCAAATATTTGAATGCTCAGGATATTCATTTGTAGAGACCAGCACATTAAGAGGCGTAATGCAATCAGTTCAGCGTAGTTATTTGTTCCCTGACCCAGCCCTACAGCTGCTTTGAAAGAGTGTTCTCGGTTTAGATGTAAACAGATACCTGCCCCAGCCCTGTTCTGTTGTGATGCCCCATCGAAAAAGGCCCAAGGGGAATTTTCATTTATGATCAGGGGAATGTCACGGTTAGTTGTATTTTTTGACTCAGGAGGAGGAAGGGAAGTGTATATTGCTGCACAATTTGTAGCCACAGATGTTGGAGAGAAAGACTGATCTTGAAATAAACATTTGTTCCTGGTCAACCACAGACCCCAGAAAAAGATGGGAAGGAGGTTCCGAAGATTGCCATCAGGGTGGTTTTTCCACCAATTTCTCCAAACTTCATCCAGCGAAGCTGGTGCCCAATGAACTCTAATTTTTAACATGTTTATAAGTTCCCCCAGATTCTAAGAGAGACAGTGCATGTAATGAAAAGGTGATTTATTGTTTCAACATCTGCCTTGCAGAGAGGACATCTCCCAGGGCCAACGAAAAATCTGTTCTGTAGGATATCCCAAGTTGGGATTTTTCTTTTTAAAATACACTAGAGGAACACCCTAGATTTCAAGGGGCATTTGAGCTTCCACAAATTTGGTGACCACCACTCTGACTCAACCCAACCTTTCTTTTCCATGAGAAAACCATACCCATCTTTTGGGGTATAAACACCTGTTTTGCCATGCGCCCACAACAGCATGTCAGGATCAGTTTTTATCCTTACATTTGATCTGTGGAGTTCATCAATGAAAGAGGACCATTCATTATGCCATCTGATGTTCAGACCCATGTCCATAGCGTTCTTCCATGCCTGACCCCATAAAGTGGATTGACCCACTTTCTCCACTTGATTTAGAGTATAAAAACCTTTGCTGTCTAGGTGCCTCAAGAGTCTAGGGGATAGTGCAAAATATTGATTGCAACCAACCCAGGGATCCCTACCAATTCGAACATTCTTCCCGTCACCAACTTTCCAGGCCAGGCCTTGTTCAATCACAAAGAATGCCTCCACCGTAGCCTTCCAGATAACGGAGGAATGTTTCGTTTTCTTGTTTTGACTACGAATCCAGTCTTCCAGGGGCAAAGGATCGATTTATTTTCGCCTAATCACCCTTGTCCATAGGTTCTCTACAGTAATAAGTCTCCATCCTGACTTGGCAGCCAAGGATAGGCTAAACTCAGGAAGCCGTTTTATGCCCCAACCGCCCCATTCTTTTGGCCTAGCAATCTTGTCCCATGCCACCCATGGAAGGACTGTACTCTCATTTGATCCAGCCCATAAAAATCTGCTACATAGCCTTCTAATTCTCTCCAGAATGCCCTTGGGGATCCAGGTGAGGGCAACCCAATAGACCGGGATAGCTAAAAGAACAGATTTTAGTAATGTCATTCTTCCTGCTCTTGAAAGCCATCGGAAACTCCAATGGGAAATTCTTGCTTCGATTTTTGCAATTAACGAGTGCCAGTCCTCTTTTTTGTATGCATCCGGTTTTAGCCAAAAACCCACGTATTTAAAGGAGGAGTCCAAATCTTGAAAGTGGAACGGGAAAAGGTTTTTCATTGAGGAAACTTCTCTCCTATTGATCCCAGCCACACATACTTGGGATTTCCCAGAATTTATCAGCATACCAGTAGCTTTCATAAAAAGATCAAAAATGCTTTTAAGTTCCTTTAATTCATTATGAGAACCATTGGAAAAAATCAAAATATCATCAACGAATAGCAAGTGAGAAATATAAAGGTTGATAGCAACCTCTATACCTTTGATCTTGTTTAATCTTCTGGCTTTGTGAATCAACCTGCTAAGACCTTCTGCCACCAACAAGAAGAGGAGAGGAGATAATGGACATCCTTGTCTGAGGCCTCTTTGACTTTTGAAGAAAGAGGATGCGGCCCCATTGATCAAAACTGCAAAGCTGACATTAGAAATACAGCCCATGATCCAACTTATGAATGTATAATTAAAGCCCAAATGAGTGAGCAAAAGTCTGAGGTACAACCAGTTTATTCGATCATATGCCTTGGATAGGTCAATTTTTAGGATCACCCCTTTTTTCTTCTTTTGTTTGACACTATGAATGACCTCTTGAGCCACCCCAATAGCCTCATGAATTTGCCTGCCATCCAGGAAACCGAATTGTTCCATTGAGATATTTCTGGATAGAATAAGAACAAGTCTGATTGCTATCACCTTTGCAATAATTTTATAAATGCAATTGCAAAGAGAAATAGGTCTAAAATCTTCAAAGGACGTCGGGTCATCTTTCTTTGGAATAAGAGCGATAAATGTTGAATTAAAAGGTTTATAAATTTCTCCTTTCCGCCTTGACTCTTCCACAACTTCAGTGATATCGGGTCCAATTAGATCAAAAAATGGAGGAAAAGTTCGATAGTCCATCCATCAGGACCAGGACTTTTCTCCTTTCCCATTGTTTTCATTGCAGCCTCAACCTCTTCCTTGGAAACTGGACCTGATATATCTTCGGCTTCATCCCCCTCAATGAATCTAGGGAAACATTGAGCTGTCCTCATTGCTTCTGCAATGGTAGCCTCTCCAGGGTCCGAGAAAATTTTCTGAAAATGTCTCAGGCCCAAACTCGAGAGGCCTGAGAACGTATTAACCACCCTGCCAGGCCTCCTGAATGGCCAGAAGAGTCGATAGCATGAAAGAACCAGCCAGGCATCAGAGATTTCAGGCATGATTCTACCTCGGAGCCTTTTCCCAAAGTCTCTTGAAGGAAAATGGTATCAGAATTTGATTTTTGAAGCCACTCTTTTAGCGCCAGTTTTTTAGGTTTACTAGCCAAACCTCGGCAATTCCAGGAGGACATAATCATTTTTTAACAGGTTCGGGGGTCTGTACTGCTCTAAGTACCCCTGGAATTGAAAATTGCTTCCCATCCGCCACATCTATTTTAGCTTTAAGTTTTGCTTTTGAGAGGTTGGATTTTCTGCCTCGTTTACCCCTCTGAGGACCTTGTGAAGGATAAAGGCCAAGACCACTACAAGCCTCAGACTGATCTTGCTTAAACCCCATCGACCTAAGGTTATATGGGCATGGAACATTTTGTGTCGGGGGCGTGAGAGGAGGCCATGATTGAGCACATTTGAGGTCAGGAAACGGGAGCTCCCCTGAAGGGGACTCAGGGTCATAGGGAGAAGCTTCAGAGACTACCCTGCCCGACTGGTTTGCAAGAGGAGGAAAAGATGATGTTTGAATATCATGCGAAAATAAATTGGAATGTTCGAGATCCTAAGATGAGGGATTGTGAGGTATCGAGCACTTACCCGTGACCTCTACGCTGGACAGTGGTTGTGCAGGCGGAATGTTCTAATCAGCCTCCACCTCAGCATCCACCGACAGCAGATCTACCACATGTGAATCTACAGGGTTCTAATGACCGACTACTGCTTCCTCGGATCGAGCACCCCCAGCGGCCTACTCCATACCGTTCTGCGGCATCGGGGCTTCCTTTTCCTGAGAATCGTGGTGCTGAATGTTTCTTGGTTCTCTAAAAAAAGCCGTTCTTCTGAAGCGCCTCCGCCTTCTAAGCAGTGGACAGTGGTTTGCAAGATGTCCATAGTCATGACAGATATGACATCGAAACGGCAAATGCTCATAATCAAGAATTTGCTCGAAAACATAATCCTTATATTGGAGAGGAATTGATTTGGCCAAACCTTTGCTCAGATCAAGGTTTGTCAAGATGCGAGCAATACCCATAACCTTTGTCTCTTTAAATGACATATCCACCTCCAGGAATGAGCCCAGGGTGTTCCCGATTGATTGGAATACCGCCTCTGTCCAGAGGAAAAAAGCGAGGCCCGACGCCCTCACCCAAACAGGGAACACTTCGGTACTTTCCTTGATGGCATCAAACATTGGAGTCCATCGCTTTAACAGGACTGGTATCTTCCCAATAAACCAGTTTTTGCCCAAAACCCAATCCGCTACTGCCTTCTCTTCGAACCTTAACATGAACCAGCCTTTTACCAAGCTCCGAGCTTCGAAACGTAATGGACTCCCGTTATTAAACCGTTCTTCCCCCCAAGACTGGAGATCCGCTGGTGTAATTTTCTTTCCCCTGGCCCTGCCAATAATGGTGCAATCAGCCACCTCTAAAGTTTCTTCTATCGAAACTTCCATGCCTAACACCATATTTTTCCTCAACTCAAAAGTCCCTATCTGATTTGGTGTTTTCCTCTTGCCTCCTATTATCTTCGGGTCCTCATCAGAAGTTCCAATGACCCGAGGGGAGTCTGACCAGACAAAACCCTCTTTGGGATCTCCCAGAGGAGATGTAAACCCCGAATGGGGCTGCTGAGAGTTAGACGGACCACTTGCAAGAAGACCTGGAGCACTTTTTCCACAGGAAAGGTCCTCACCGGTTCTTGGACCTCCTTCTCCAGCCCGCAAAACCCCCTCGCAATCCCCAGGAAGGGAAACCCTTGTGGCACTAGGATCTTTTGGAAGAGAAACCCTAGTGAGAGGGGGGATACCACCATCCGAAAAACCTTGGCAAGAACCAGAAAGCCGACCAAGGGTTTCTGAAACCCCAAATCCGGAAGATGATGTATTCCAGGTTACCACTGTTTTCTCCTTGTGGCCCGCCACCGTGTAGCCTGATTCCGACCCTTTCGCTGCTGCATTCTCAGAAGCTCGGACATGCACATCCTTCTCATGAACTTGGTCATTTTCAGAAACTGTTACCTCACCTTGATGCAAAAATGGAGGAAAAACCGCCGATTGTTGAAGAACCGGCTCTGCCAGTTTTTGAACACCGAAGAAGTGCTCCACATTTTGAGCTGATGTGTCCTTACCCCACATGGACAGGATGTCTTCAAGCGCCGGGTCTAAATCCACCAGCTCCTCCGGGTTAACCATGGTTAAAATGCCGCAAAGATAAACAAAACGACAGCCGTGAGAGACAAAACCTATGCCCAAGACCGCGGAAAAAACAAACCCCAGGTTGAAAGGAAACCGATATACCTGCGGCGGAGGAAAACGATAAAACAAAAGGCAAGAAAACTGTGCAGAGAAAACTTTTAGCTTGACCCGAAATAACCTCCAGCTGTCCACCTGAGCCCGTCAGGAAGACTCCCCGAAAAACCGCTTCTCTTCACCTGATTTTGCTGCTATCGGTGCTATCATCACCCGGGACCTGTGCAAGAAACCTCCGGAAAACCCCGCGACCAAACCCTCGCCAGAACCATCGCGCCCCGAACCTGTGTCCCTACTACGATGAATATGCAAATCCAAGAGTTGTAGTAGACTATGGCAAGATATAAATATGCCCCCACAATTGATGATTTCATCAAAGATGCATTGGATCTAAACTCCATTCTATCAAAACAACAAGATATATTCTGCCAGAAGATTTCCCATATCACCCCTTATTTGAATACCAGTAATCAATTACCAGATAAGGAAATTAATCAAATAACTGAGTTTAATGACTGAAATACTAAGATCTATGAATATATTGAATAGCAAGAATCTAAAGAAGGAAGAAGTGCTAATCTTCCAGAGATTGAAGAGACACATAAAGACATATTATTCACAGATTGGGATGCGTGGATTAAGCAACCAGAATTGGTAGTAGAAAGAGCAGCAGGAGTGGAAAAGAATATAATAAAGGCAGTCAATCATACTTTTCACACCACCAACTTGATAAACAAAGGTGATCCAAAGTCACTGCCAGATTTAAAAGACTTGGATAAAAACTGGAAAGAAAAGATGAAAATCCAAAGAGAGGCAATCACAAAATTATCAAAGATTGATTGGGAGGCATATTGGCAATTTCTTGTCAAACCTCACAGCCAAATTATGACATTGACTTGTTCACTCAATTCAATGTAAAGAATGCTGCCGCCTCTTACAAATTCCATCTTCACAAGACAGGCCAGAACGCAATTCGGGGCACCTCCTCAAGTAAAACCAATGTTCGACATATACGACCTCAAGGAAAATATGTTAGACAACAAGACATGTTCATAACCTTTGGTCATCAAATCACTTTTATTTTCAGAGTTAGTTGCTAGTAAAGAGGAAGGTTATTTGAAACCTCCTCAGATATTTTGTATAATCTAGTTTGAAATTTAGTTAGATAGTATTTATACCCTTCTCATGCATTTAGAGAAGGGTCCAGGATTTTATCAAAAAAAATTTGTAAAGAATGCACTTTTGTAAGTTTGTAGATGCTTTGATGAAATTATGGAACATCATCATTACTATTGAATATCAAATTGTTGTCTATTGTTGATGCACTACTGTATGCTTGGAGAATAAATTGATTGAAGAAAGGAGTTGATCTATGTCACTAGCCAAATGAGCAGAACCTCACACATATGGTACTTTTATCTTGTATGATCAGTTCTGTTTTACTAATTAGTGATAACATTTCGTTTCATGAAGTATATATGGAATATGCTCTTTCTGTTATGTGTTAATTGCACTATTGTATAATACTTAACTAAAAGTGTTTAGTTTCATATATGATCATTAAATATATGTGATATAATGTTCATATTTCATTGAATAACTATTTAGTCAATGAAATTATCTTTACATGTTATCATCTCCATTTAGCACGTGAATGATATTTACCAAACAGATATCCTTTTAGATCGCATATCACACATAATACCCTAGATTTATATTAGATTAAGTTAATTAGAGATTTGCATGTGAGAATAAGTCATTTAGTTATCATTATTATTACTGCAATCACATGAAAACCACCCATCATAATTTTCAAACCCACATTGGGAAATTGTTCCCTTCATCCCCAGTCAGAGCCACCACACCAAATGGAAAAGGAGTTGCTTTCTAAGGTCTAGACCGAGTTGTTATCCCCCATGTTAGAGCTGCAGAAACCTGAGGCTTCAATAGAACCATATACATGAAAATATTCTATCTATATACTCCAAGTTTCATGGTCTAAAACATGTCAGAAGAATAGCTAGAATGAAAATTCCAAGCTGACATGTTTGAAGCAAATTTTAGCAGCATTTTAGGAAGCCTAAATTCCTTGGAGCATATCTATGGAACTATAGAAAACCAAGGTTTGAAATTTGAACAATGCGTATTGGAACTCATTTATTTATGTCCTCTAAGTTTCATGATTAGAAGCATTCTAGCAGAAAACTTATAGTGAAAATGTCATGCTAACATATTTGAGGTAGATTTAAGGTGTATTCAAAAAGTATAATTTCCTCAGATAATATCTTTAAAATTATAGGGAAATAAGGTTTGAATTTTTAAATACAAGTACATGAGCATATTCGATCAATATCCTCCAAGTTATACATTTAGAAACAACCCAGAAGAAAATTCATACTATAAATTATAAGATGACTCATTCACTCCATAAATCACATGTTTTTTTCCACCTTTAGGCTCCAAGAATCACCCTAACAATTATACCTTAGCTCCTTTTGTGACCTAAGATATCTTATTTCTTGGATTTTCCTCAAATGCACTCCTACGCCATTTATTTATAGTGCTTGTATGTTCACTTTATGGGGCCAACTTGTAAAATTGGTTAGGCAGACCTGGTTGTAAATGGTTGGGTCATCCTAATAAATATTTCATATCACTTCATTCCTATGGAGTTAGAGTGAGTTCCATATACTATTGGAAATGTATTGAAATAGAATTTCAAGATGTATATGTGATGCTCATATTTAAGCTATGAAATTATAGTAAAAAATTCTTCAAATATAGGGCATTTAAATTGAGCATCAAAAGTCCAAAACCAATATTTCCAACCATTTTCATTTTCCAATATTTATCTCAGACATAGGTAGTCTCCCCTTTTATTTTACATCAACAATAATAATATTGCCAAAAATCTCCCCTTTTTCATTCATGGTAACCTTTAGTCAATTCTAAAATAATATTGTAGAACACCCCTATATGAAATTATCCTTGTGCTTGTAACTATTTCTCTTTTAACATCAATGGTAAAGGGATAATCCCACATATCATGTTATTTTCATTATTTTTAACTCTTATTCTATCTACAACACTTCTTGGTGTTTATAACTCTTCCTTCATTTGCAGTTTCTCTTAGTGAACAAAGCTCTTCCTCTATTTGCAATTTTTCTTAGTAGTTGCAATTTATCCCTCTATCTACTATCTATCCTCATGTTTGCATGAATATTTTGGATATCAGTTCTTTAATTTCTCCCCCTGATATATAAAAAGAAAAACAATTACTTTATTTGATTTCTTATTTCTCCTTTGTTTGCAACTAGGTTCCCCCTGTCAAGGCTATGTTTATCTTTCCCTGCGTGCAACATTTCCTCTTTTATTGTTCTACTCTTAAGACTCCTTCCACTATGCCTAAACTTCCTTTTACTTGTTCCTTTTGGGATTTCCCCCCTTGGGATTATGATTCCTTTTGTCTAGTATTTTTTCTTTGGGCATCAAAGGGTTGTTCCATCTAAATTTATGCTTCTCCTTATTTGAAACTCTCCACCTTTTGTTTCTATTTCCAAATGAATTTCACCATTCACTTCACTTTCATCTGCTAATTCATATTCCACAAAATTTCCATTTCATCATCCTTCTCTTATAGCTCACTCTCAAAAGTTCACATATTTTTAATGTTGCTTGAGGTGTTGTAGTCTCACACTTATATAATATTTGCCTTATAATGATTAGATGTTAGTGATATTACTCCCATACTATATTTTTTATTTCTTTTACTTGCTAACAATATTCTTGAACCTACTTTTCTAATTTCACATACTTTAAAATGTAATATGAGATCATAATCTTGATCAACCATTTGACTTACACTCAAATTTATCACCAAAAAATCTAATATATTTAAGTTACAATTTCACTTCAACATTTTAATATTAAAACTATCCTTGAGTCGGAAAAAAAAAGGTAATGAGTTATAATTTCACTTTAACATTTTAATTATAGCTTCAATAGATTCATAATGTCAAATGAAGCTCTGTGGAAATCATATGAAACTTGGTCTAAATTTGAAAAGAATGGGCAAATTTACGATAAATCATGGTGATAAATAATCACAAAAGAGAAAGTATTAAAATGATCTTAAAAAGACATGAATAAGAAAAAAGAAATTGAAAAGCAAAAAAGCTGGAATAGAAATAGAAAACAATAATCATTGCAATGTTACCGCAAATCGAACCCACCACAGGCCGCCTTTCTTGTAATCAAGGATGACCTTGCAAATCGACCTTATTTGATTTGCAGCAAATAGTGCTATGCTTTAATAAAGATATAGGAAACATTGATTTGTCAAATGATACTATAATTTATAATTTATAAAACAAGTATGTTAAAAGTTTTAGGGTGGGTTAATTACATGTTAAAACTTTTAATAATTTATTTTTCTTACCAAACTAACAATGTTTTTCTATCCATTTTATACATTTACTTTTCCATGTTTGTCTCCAATGGGTTAAAGTGCCTCTGCAAGGGTATACATTTACTTTTCCAGGTTTGTCTTCCATGGGTTAACGTGCCTCTCCAAAGGTACCATTAATCGCTACTAAAGTCAATATGGGTGGTTACAAACTCCTATAAAGAGTGTATGGAAGCACCTAAATGTTGATGGTTAGTACCCATCACTTAGTTAAAAAAATCTTATTCACATTATAACACTTGTTGTTGTTTCCTCCTATTGTACATGTATGAGTTTTGGTAAGTCTCATCTTCAACCCTTTTTTTTGTGTAACCTTTATAGTATGAAATAATAATTTTCTCTATGGAAAACAAAATATTCAATGCTAATTAGAAAATGTAATCAATTTAAAAAGGGTATGGATTCAAAACATATGATCATTTGTAATTTCGTTCAGTATTACATTAGTTTTGTTTAGGGGGGATTTCAAATGTTTTTTTTTTATTCCTTGCTCATTACCTTTAGAGTTACAAGGGAAAATCCTAAAACAGCATAAAAACATTGATAAATGTGAAAATTAAATGCAAGCATATTTGGGAGCTTGTTTTTTGTCCTCTCAAATTTATAACCAAAAAATCTAATATATTTAAGTTACAATTTCACTTCAACATTTTAATATTAAAACTATCCTTGAGTCGGAAAAAAAAAGTAATGAGTTATAATTTCACTTTAACATTTTAATTATAGATTCATAATGTCAAATGAATCTCTATGGAAATCATATGAAACTTGGTCTAAATTTGAAAAGACTGGGCAAATTTACGATAAATCATGGTGATAAATAATCACAAAAGAGAAAGTATTAAAATGATCTTAAAAACGGAAAAGACATGAATAAGAAAAAATAAATTGAAAAGGAAAAAAGATCGAATAGAAATAGAAAACAATAATCATTGTAATGTTACCGCAAATCGAACCCACCACAGGCCGCCTTTCTTGTAATCAAGGATGACCTTGCAAATTGACCTTATTTGAATTGCAGCAAATAGTGCTATGCTTTAATAAAGATATAGGAAACATTGATTTGTCAAATGATACTTTAATTTATAATTTAAATTCAAATCTATTATACAAAATCTAAATTTATGATATATATTCTAAATGAAAATTCAAGTTCAAATCATAATTTCTTAACTCACTTAATCTCCTTCAAGTTCAAATCATAATTTCTTAACTCACTTAATCTCCTTGAGTTATTAAAATTAGTTCATATAATTCATCAATTTCAATAGAATTTCCTTATTTAATTAGACATTAATATTTATAATTTTTTAAATATTTAATATTTTATTATTTAATTTAATTTAAATTTATAATCATTTTAAAATTTAGAAAATTAATAATTTATTAAATTCTATACTATATTTTATATTAATAATAATAAAATAATATAAACAACAACCCAAAATGTTTGAATGAACCTATATAATATAAAATGACAACCCAAAATGTTTGAATAAACTTATATAATATAAAGTTACTATGTTTATATAATATAAAAAAATAAGTTATATTGTGAATGTTTTTTAAGATTAACCATATATATAAATTTTTATAAATGTTAATTTTATTTTATAAATATAATATAAAAAAATAAGTTATAATGTAAATATTTTTTAAGATTAACCACACAAATAATTAATTTTTTATAGATGTTAATTTTATTTTAGAGTTAATTGTTTACTAGTCAAAACACTAAAAGAATTTGAGTGTCCTTCTTGATGCCTGAGTATGGGATTCAATTACAATTACAGGTACATTTCCCCTGAACTTTGCTGTCATAGCAAACTTCAATCTTTTCATTTAGATTTTTTTACGTTAATTTCTTCTTAGTCAAACCACAGTAAAAATAGGGTATCAAAGCAGCCTTATAATCAGTATTTTCTTTTAACGGAGTGAAATATAATCAGTGTTTTCTTTTAACGGAGTGAAATTGAAGTCAAACAAGCCCGGTAATAAGTATTTTCTTTTAATTGAATGAGTGTATTTTATTTTGACCGGGTTTCTTTAGGTGGACTTCTATTGATTCCTTTAGCTGAGTTATCGATCCATCAAATTTTCTAAATAATTTTTTTATTGGTATTATTTATTTTTTTTATGCCGGCTCACGTTCTTGGCCACATCGGAAAACTCGAACGAATGCTCTTCATTTAAAAGCAATAAAAAAAATAGATTTTAAACACATGAAAGCCCGGTTTTCAAAAATATTATTTAAAAGCAGAAAAGCCCATGACAACTAAGCTCAGTTTAAAAGATTGGTTTAAGGAATGGTGATTAAAAGATTGGTTTAACAAATTGAACACAAAGTTAAAAAGAAAAAAGAAGAAGAAGCTTAAAACGAAATCCTGGCTGCCTTTTCAGTAATGCTTGAGTGATTATATAGTAGCGACTGGCAGTTGATGAATGAAGAGTGATAGTAATTGGCAATGGAGACGAGGTTGTGCTCAGGAGGAGGAATTTTTACACAGTCCGAAAACCAGAGGGAAGGAAAGGCCGGAGGCGATTGGGGTAATTTTCTGTTCCCTTGGTTTAATCGGTTTGTTCGTTTAATTCATTCCACAGGGAATTTTGAATAACCTGACGAATTTTGTTTTTTTGTTGTTGAATGATTGAACAGGTTAAGCATGGACTGGACTCTTTTAGGTCTTTCTTTCTCTCTCAGACACTGTGCTGTGATGCTCTAGCAGTTGTTTTCAATTAACCGCGGACGCGAGATCTTTTAACCATTTTTAAATTTTGAATTGAAGCAATACCCATGCTTTCTTGAAAATTTGACTTTCAAAATAAAATTTTAGAAAAGCTAACCGTTAAGCCTAAAAAGATGGCATGATTCACTATATATAGAACTCATCCACAATTTCATTAATGTATATTTCGTCTGTCTCTGATCTTCTCTCAGGCGTTGGTGGTTTGGCGTGTTATGATTGAATGTGTGGAGCGCTCCCATTTTTTTGTCCGCGTGTCTGATCTTTGTTCTCTTTTTTTTTTTGTGGGGCTATGCCTGTTTCTTTGTGTTGTATGTTATTGCTATTTTTGTGGTTATGCATGGTGTGTTTTTGAAATCAATGCCTGTGAGAGAGAGTGTAGAGCAGAGAGGAAAAAATTCTTAGAGAGCGAAAGATTCCGAGGCATAAGTATTTCTCGCCGTTCAATTACTGTACCAAACCAAGACAATCTCCATTCCTCTTCTGGTTCTGGTTGGATGGATGAGGTGAGGGAGATCTGGTTTTGTTTTTTTAATTTGATTTGATTCTTAAAATCAACCACAGTTGACGTATCGAATTCTCTCATTTCTGCTTTAATAACCTTAATTGTTTGCAGACTTTCTGTGCTAATGTGTATTTTTGTTTATTTAATTTCTGTTTGAAGCTTTTCTTCGATTATGTAAAAGTTGCAGAACTCAAGTGTAAATAGTGGAAAAATATTCTACAACGTATATTGTAGCACCTTCCCACTGCATCCTTGTGCGTTTTTCAGATTTGGTTACTTTCAATTAACAGCAATTGTGACTATTCAATAATTTATTTCTTCATTTTTCTCGGCTGATGGTGCTTTGTTTGTTTAATTCTTTCTGCCTCCAGAGCATCGGCTAATGAAAAGGTTATAATGAGGAGTTTCTGTGCTGTGATGTAAAGGTTATATACAGAAGCTAGAGCATCTATTCCAGTGCTTGCTCCGCTTTTCGAGCTGAGAATGAGGAGTTTCCAGAGTTTCAACCGCCGCAAAAGAAAGATGCCTAAGAAGCAAGGTTAGTATTCTTTTGTTGATTTCCCTGTTCTGTAGATGTTTAGTTGTTTATTTTAGAAAGATGAAGTGGCGCGGCCTATTTATTTTCCTTGCTATTCTCGTAACCATATTGTTAGGCGAAATGGCACGGCCTATTTAAACAAAAGAAAAGAAATCTAGCCTATCTATACCCTTACCTTACAGATAGGTATTCATTTCCTTTGTTTTCTGAGGTTTAAACAAACAAAAATTGTTGGAACTACTACACCTACATGCAGACTCTAAGTTAGAGCATGCAACTACATGCAACTGCATGCGGACTCTTAGTTAAAGCATGCAACTACATGCAACTACTCACATCTACATGCGGACTCTTAGTTAGAGCATGTGATTGCATGCAAGATTCCTTTTGCATGACTTACTCCTTGATTTGCTCCTTCTTTAACTCCGCAACTGACTAGTTATCTCCGGAACTTGTTTTAGGTGTTGAGTCTTCTCATTGATCACCACTATAGTTCATTACCTTGGGATCTTCACCCACTATAGTTCATTACCTTGGGATCTTCACCCACTAATGCTATATTATGAGCATTGTAACATATTTTCTAATGAATCATTATTTTCTTCTTTCAATTTTCTTTTAATGTTTTTGCTCTGCAAAGCTGTGTGTTTAACCTTTACTAGCTAGATTCATCTGTGCAAGTTTTCTAACACATTTACATGGTATCAGAGCCCACAGGTTGCTAGATAAAATGCACACCAGTACTTCATTTTGCAGGTATTACAGATCGGAGATCGAAGATTGACAGAAAAATGGAGTTTCCCAAAGCATCGATCCTAACACCGTACAACTATCACGAATGGAAGGACCAAATGGCTCGATACCTTCGTCAAAAAGGGTTGTACAGGATTACCATGGCTACAGAAGTGGAACCCACTTCAGCCATAGAGAAATCCAAGTATCTCAACCGTATGGATGAGGCCCACGGATCCATATGCATGTGCATCTCTCCAGAGTTGCAGTTTCATCTATCTGCTTGCAATACTCCCAATGAGATTTGGAAAAAGGTTGAAGATCTATACGGGAAACAAGATGAGATGAAAGGACATATGCTCGAAGTGGAGCTGCTATCATTGGATCCACGGAACTATGATAGAATTCAAGACTTCTTCACCAAATATAATGATCTATTGCTGCAACTCAAGGGTTGTGGAATTGACAAATCCAAGGAGGAGAGTCGCCAAATTCTCTTTATTATGTCA